>JARHVA010006005.1:280000-335000 GCA_037957365.1 Torreya grandis
AATATCCACCTCACCTTGTAGTCTATCCACCTCTCCATATATTCCTAAAATCTCACTATCTCAAGCATAGATCTCCTTGTGGAATCTCTATTGATTGATATTTGATACTCTTATGATATACCTAACCATGATGGTCCTATCCTCTATCTATGTGATTCTAACAATATGGTCTCATCATTACATCATCCCCATCTCCATCTCCAACATTATCAAGAACAACCAAAAGAGTCTCACCTCCACTCAACCGATCTGTATCATCTCTCATCTTGATATCTCTGCCTATATCCACATCTACCTCTTATAGTATCTCTATATCCTCAACCTTTATAATCTCCACATCCTATATATGGATATCATCTATACTATATCCTCTACCTCATATTAATCTCCCTCCCCTCTATCCTAAAACTAAACACTTGATCTAGGCCTTAAATTTTATCCCTTGTCGATGTCTGCTCAAACTCACCACTAATCTCTATCTCAAAGTGTGTGGAAGCATATAGAGAGTTATGAGTCTCATAGGACATTATCTAACCCACCAATTTGAATATCAATCTACCACTATTACATTAATAACATGCCTCATATACATCTATGTCACTATCTGAATGTGTGTCTATATATGATTTACTATCTTAGGATCAATAATAATCCCCCTATACTCTCTCTCTTACTACACATGCAAAAACCATGATGTCTTATTAGGATGTGATGTATCACTCTAAAATGCATCATAACTATATTATGGTGATATATCTAAATAATGTATTCATAAATAACCATGATGTAATGCTATGCCATCATATAGTCCATATATAAACCATATTGTGCCAACTATAAGACTATATCCTTGTATAGTCTCTAGGTGATATGATGATCCCCTATCTCATCTAATCTTTCTTATAAAAATATAAGTATCTTAAGTGTGGCCTCCTCTTCTTTCTTATAAAAATATAAGTATCTTAAGTATCTTAAGTATCTATAAGAAATAAGCTCATCCTCTTATTTTGTGCTCATGTACCATACCAACATGTTAACCATAATGTGATCCCATCACCATACCTATAATAAGGTGTAAGGACCAATATCCTTCCCATTTATATATACCACATGATGTAAATCCATGTAAATGTGTGATAATACACATATACCCCATGAAAACCTCTCCCCCATCTCTATAAAATCTCTAATCACATGAATCAAGATAATATGATGCAACCTCCCACTCTTTTCATGTAACATGATTACACTGATAACTGGCATGACTACCATAATCAATGAATATATCCCTAACTACATATAGTATTATATATCTACTAATCCTCTAAAAAATGTAATAAAACCATCACCAAATATCCTTTAAATGGTACTATCTTATGGACCCTAACCCTAATATACCTATCTCCCTTGTATCAGGATCCCTAAGATTTACCACATGTCTTCCAACATCACATACATCTCACCTATTAACAGGTGAAATGTGCTAGTCTCTTTCTATCATATCTCAACTAGAGCAGTTAATAGATCCCTATCTACTTTAATTTAAAGCATATGAGTGATGTATGATAACCTTGTAGTAGTCAATAAACCATGCTATTTACTCTAAATTCCCCAGACACTACTCTCATGTTGTTCGTATTGGTAAAACCTCTTGTAAAACTATATCACATTAGCACAATTTTAATTCTACCTATCATCAAAAAACCCATCTACATCTAAATATAAACATTAAAAAAATCTTCCTTCATATCATTTTCTTGTTAATTTACCATTAATGCTTGTCTATTTATTTTCTAACTTAACCCATTTTCTTCAAACCCTAGCATTTTCTCTACTCGTTATAACATTTTCACTCTTTATTTCATTAATTTCAAACTTTGAGTCTTTAATTATGATATTATCATGAATTCACTACTCATTTATACATTTTTTCTATTTTTTTGATTAATTTTACACTTGTATCTTATAATTTTGTAATTACCCCAACATAACTTCTACTCAATGATTTTGCTCCTTTATTTGACAAATTCACAACTCATCTTCATGATTTTACATTTACAAATTATGAATTCATTAATCCCTAATAATTTTTTATACTACATGATTTTTCAACCCTAAATAACAATTTTAATTTCATGTTTGATGATTTTTCTTTCATGTCTAATGATTTTGTGATTAACATCGATGATTTTACAACTTTCATTACCAAAATTAATAAATGGGAAAATCATGAATTCATTCAATATAAATTTAAACCACAATAAATAAAATAAAATCAAAGAGATAATGATTGAAATTTGAATCACCATAGATCCGCTCCTCTCAAGTCTTTGATTCATTCTCATAAGCTCATTATGGTGTTGGTGAAGAGGGATAGGGTCCATTTTCTCCAAGAAGTCAAAGCAGAAATCAACCAATAACTAATGTTCTCAAATAAATTTACAAATATGAATTTATTAAATGAATTTCTTAATCCCTCTCCCTCTATTTATACTCTATTTTACCCCTCAATTCAAATAATCCCCCCCCAATATCTTCATTTTCACCCATTTTAATTCAAATTTTAGGACCATCTTAATCAAAGTATTTTAAATCTATATAAATTACTAGTAATTATCACTTTCATAATTTTTCACTACCAAGCCAAAAATATATATTTTTCATTTTTAGATCTACAGCTTACCATAATTAGGATATATCATTTCCACATCCACTCATATGACCCCTGTGTCATGAGCATCAATAAAGCAAGATATTATTTTTTTGATCATTTATCTATTTTCCAAAACTAGAGGAAACTTATTTACACATACCTTAACCTTGAAAGATTTTTTTCTATTATAGTAATTTTTTTCGGATGGTCTTCATCACTCAATCATTTTATTATCATTAATTTTAAGCATTCATCTAATTTTATGCACAAACACTCAAGGGGGCATCATCACATTCATTCTCATTCATTTGGGATAATTATTTCTTATCAATCATCAATGCTCTACTTCATCTATTATTATTTAAAAAGGTATTACTTTGCAACACCATTGTAAAGAGGGGAGGGTTTAAACACCTAAATTTCACTTAGTGTCAAAATTCACTTAAAACCCATTAGTTATTCTTCCCAAATTAAAATTAAAATCTAAATTCATGTCATTTCCTTCCTTTTTCAAATAATTGAATAATTTAAACTTAATCAATTATGCAAACTTTTAATCCAAAATTAATTATTAAATATAAATTTTCCACCTCACCTAACATTCTCCACTTTTATCTCCATCACATTTTGACTCACCCAACCAATTAATTAACTTCCTAAACTCCATGTTGTCATAAAATCTTACATCCTAGAAGAGGATGTTCAAGCCTATTCTATATTTGGGAAACATGGGAACACTTATAGGTATGTGGGTGTACCTATAGTGTAAGTGAGCCTCTAGATTTAAGTGCTCTCTCCTTAAACATATCTTAAAGTTATCACACCCACTTAACCAGTTGCTTATGGGGAAAGAGTTAGAAGTTTGAATGAATTGAACCTAATCTAAGGGGGTGCTACACCAAGATGTGTTTTATATGACCATCATACTTTTCTTCACTAAGAAACAAGGCACACAAAATAACTTCCAAGTCCTATGGATTCTAACATGAGTTTTTTAATATAGAGGTGAGATGCATGAGAACTATCCAAGGTATGTAAACCATTGTCTAGTTGCGAACACTAAGGCTCATCATACACTTAAAAGATAGGATCATACACTTTCAACACTTCATATGACATATTATAATAGTAAATATTGCACAAACATGAAAGGATAAGGGAAGAAATGATATAGAATAACCACTTTGCATCACCATACATCACTTGCACACTCAAAAAACTATTCAAGAACTCAAAATCAGATTTGCATTAATTTTCAAAGGTAAAGTGTGACATTATTCTAGTAAGGATTCACCATACATGGAGTGGAAATATTTTACAATAGCTCAAGAGATATATTTATAGAAGAAAGAAAGTAAGAGAAAGGGAACCTTGGCATTGAAAATGGGAATCAATTAGTTTAAATGTTTGAACCATAATTATAACTAATTTTGAAAAGTATACTCATTTAGGCCATCTGTTTGATCTAGTTCACCTCAATTAGTTTCATAGTTACATATTCCATCATTGATATTCCCTGATTATTACAACAATGAGATAAAATGGTTCTAAGTTAATTTTTGGCATCAATGTAGTTAAAAAAATCAGATCCCTCTATTAAAAATGTATCTTGGCACTAAACCACTCCAAACAAATTTTTTATGACATGTATAGTGGAGAGAAGATGTCCCTTTCATGCATTTGGTCCTAGAGATGAAACCATTAGAGCCTACATGTTTGATTTCATGGCATCCTTCAAAATTATATCACTTATTCAAACTAGATCATACTCAAACTTGTTCTTATGTTCATGGTTATAATATAAATAGAAAACCAATCTTTGACTTTTGGTTTTCTTATATTTGTTATATTATGCAACTCTACTCAATTATTGATTCCCATTAGGTCCACATAGATCTATTATGTCATTGCAGGTGTTGAGGGTTCATATATGCACAGACCCTTTTTTAAAATATGGAAAATATAGTCATAAGAATGAACCCTGCACACTATAACTCATCAAACTAGAAGTCAATATTGGGCTCTAATGACATCTCTTATGTTCTTTATGCCTGAATACATCACTATGTCCTTTTCATTAAATTTGAGTGAGCTTCAATGGTGGAAAGATGACCCTATAAGACCCATTTTCTTCTATAAAAAATGGTTTCTAAACCTCTATCAAAAGTCCTAGGCTCTACTCTTTGATAGATTGGCTATTAAGATCTAACTCAACTTATTGGCATATTGACCTTTGCTTTCACTATCAATCTTGATTTGTATGATCAAGTACCAACCATCAATCTTGACCTTGAATTTTCAACTTTATCTATGATTATATCACGTGTCAAACATGCATTGATTCTCAAGATCCACTATCAGTATAGTAGCCTCATGTGCTTATGCCATGTGTTGATCTCTCAATATCCTTAACTATTTTACTCATTTTGTACTATTGGATCAATATGTACAATGAAATGTGGACCATTATATCAACTAGGACCTATTATTTAAAATCCAATGGCTATTTCATGAGCTTAAAATTGATGTCCTCGCTCTCATGAAATTATGTTTTCATGACCATCATTGAAATTTATGTGACCATAAAATTTAATCTCAAAAGGATTTATTTTTCTTGAGCTTAACCTTAACATTAGCACAAACATCTTATGTTTCAGGTCCAACTTTAGAAGCTTATAACTTGATCTAAAAAGCTCACATAGACTTGAAACTTTTAAATCATTTTCTTGGCATGTATAACTACAATTTCATATGACCTAATTGTCACATGAGTATTCCTAAGTAAAGACAAAAAAATTCATAAAAAATCTAGTTCATTCATTCTTGGATGATGTCCTAGATGGCCTAGCTCCTTAAACTCAACAAGCTAAACTTTAAAGGCTTAAATCTCAAGATAGAAGGTTAATCAAGACATGAAACTTGAGTATCATGATCTTGGCATTGAGGAAATTTATTTTAAATGTTTTGGTAGTCACATAAGTCTTTATAATAATATTTAAAAAATACAAAAGAATGATACTCCATTCTGGTTTCCATGTGATGCCCTGATGATGGTCTGGCTTCATAAAGCTTGTTCTTGTACTACTACTTAATATTTGCAAGCTCAAATTAATTACTTGAGGCATAAGCAAAAATTTTTCATTTTATAACTATATTTATCACCATGAATACCTTCTACTTGCATATATGACCCTAAAATGATCTTTAACACACCAAATAACACAAGGACCAAGCTAGGCCATGACCAAAGCTAGAATGACATATGAAATGTCATCAATTTACCTAAAATCATTCTCTATGACACTATAAAAGTCCCTTATATGATATTTTGACTATAGGGGGTTGACCTATTTTAGCTTTAGGTAAAAATGGTTAACACTACATTTGATTCATCCCTTGATTTTTCAAATATCTTGACCCATTCTTAATAAGTTAACTAACTAATTCCCTATTTATCTCAACCATTTAAACTAGTTATCATCCTCATATATAAGGACTAATTATCCATCATATATTATTTGGATAATTTGAAATATTTAAATAATCCTCCACTATTTGATTTTTCCTCAAAAACCCTATAAATATGCATGCAATCCATCACTTTCATTTATACACCTTCAAGCTAATGAAGTGATATCAAAATTTCAAGTGAATTTGAAGAAAATCAAAGTCATCAAAGCCATAAAAGTGTTTTTAATTATAAAAACACTCCATTCCACATTTTCATTGGAGAAAGGATTGGGCATCAACATTCCAAATAAAGATAAAATCTATCATTGATTGCATAATGGAAAAGGTGATAAATTTTGGATATGTTTGTAAGTAGTTCTTTTGATAGTTTAATTTATTAATTTTGTTTCTGATCTATCTTGAGATTTTTTCAATTTATATTAAGATTAGGATCACTTGATTTTATTATTTTAGTTACATCTATATTTCCTATATACACCTTTAATAATACTTGATCTTTAATCACCTCCTAGTCAATGGTTTTTTGAAAGATATTATTGTGATTTTAAGGATCATAAAGGTTAAATCAATATATATTATAAAATGAATCCTCTTATTGTATCTAATATTCTATAATAAAATATTTTTCCCTCTATGGAAAGGTTTAATCAATGGCTTTTCCAAATGTATACTTAAGTAGAATTGTAAGCAATGAAAATGAGAAAATGAATGTTCCTCTCATTGGATTGAAGTAGGGATTTTTATTTATAGTGTTTATAATCATAACCCTTCCCAAATTTTTAGTCAATTCCATTAGAAACACTTAATTTATTAAAAATGTGATGGTTTAGCCTCAAATTACCTTGTCCTAGACTGATTTAATTTCAAAGCATCTAACATAACCTTAAAAATTAATGGGATAATGGAAATGAGCATAAAATGATTAGGTTTCACCAAATCATGAAAAAAAATTAATGAATATGATATAATGATGGGTAGTCATGAATCATCATCATCATCATCATGAGAAATGGTTTCTATGAATGAATAAATGAGAATATATTGTTAAAGTTTGGCCACAAAATAATATGACTAGTCATATTTGTAAGAAAACATGACTCTCAGCCATTTCCTTATCATGCATGGAAAACATGTATCTAAGGTAGGAGTTAAAAAAATCTAGTAAAAGAATGAGCATTTGTGAGGAAGGTTTGGTCTTATCCAAGGTATTAGAAGAAAAATCATAAACTAGAAAATTAAGAGTTATAAATTATTCTTAAAAGGTATAAAAAGTGATAATGAAATAATCAAAGGCTTTGAAAAGATTTAAACCCAAGTGGTGTTAAAAATACAAAAGGATTGATGGACTAAATCTAGGAACTAAGGCTAATGTGTAAAAAAAATATTAACCTAGGAATGTGAAAATAAATGAAGTTGATGTTATGATTCACTATAGAAAGTCTATATAAGACCTCTAATATAGGTTATCTCCAAAGAATATATAACATTAAGCACCAACATAAAATTAAAGAAAACTAGAAGATAAATACAAAAATAACATGTAATCAAGTAGAGTATTTCTTCAAAAATTGAGCATTTTTTGGATCTTTGAAGATGTGTCCTTGATTAGTTTTTAATCTATAATTATTATGTCTAAGAATGTTTTTGACTAGTTAAGGACCCCACCACTTTTGGGTGTACTTTCCTTATTTATTATGGGAATATTATAACTTAATCACTAAGTATCTAATAGGTAATGTATACACTTTAAAAAAAATTATTGTTTAGCATTTCAAGATTTGTATTGGTGGTTATCTTGTAATGCACACAGACATGGCTCATCAAGGAAATCTAAGGAATGAAAACTAGCTTCACAAAGCTCTTCATCTAGAGTGATGTCATTAATATAAATGTGCAAGGAAGGTAACTCAAATTATAGTGGTAATTAATATTTAGAACCATATACTAATGAGAAGGGAGTTATCCCAATGGTAATACAAATAATAGTATGATAAGCCCAAAGTGTAGGATAAAGCTTAAGGTGCTAGTCAAATTAAGAATCTCTAATAGTTTTTTTTCAAGAGTTTGTTGATTATTTTTTTACTGGCTTCATCTTAATGCTACATTGAGGATGAAATGGTGTGGAAAATTTATGTGTGATTTTGAATTTTGTATATATTTTTTTCATGATTTTTTTCAAAATTCTGACCTTTATCATAATTGTTGATGTGAGGAATAAAAAAATGACATATTAATTGATTAAGAATTATTTTTTAAATAGTAATTCTAGTAAAATTTACAAGAGGCATAGATTCAACCCACATGGTAAAATATTAGGGGGAAATAATGATGAAGACATATCCATCATATGATCTAGGTAATTTACCAATGAAATCTAATCCCCACATAAAAAATGGCCAAGGAAACTCTAGGGTTTGAAGTTTAGTCAAAATATAATGAATGAGATCATCATGAGGTTGGAAAGGGTTACACTTTTTAGCAAATGTAATAGCATATTTTTCAAGAGTGGGCCATAAATATCACATGTATAGGCATTTGTGGGATGTAGTGTGTCCATTATAGTGACCACCACATACCTAAGTGGGATTGGAGGAATTTGAATTTTTCATTCTCCATTGACTCTGTAATTAAAAAAGTTGAGTGTTCATTTGCATCATTTGCTTAGAATTATTAGTTTGAAAAGTAACCATTTGATTCATGGCTTACCATAATATTTGATTAGTATTTAGGGTTTGTTGGCTAGTAGAATTGACTTGAGATGAATTTTTGGTAGCTTCATCATGAGTATTAATATGGTAACTTTGAGTAGACCCACTAGAGGAAATACCGACCATAATAGTGGTTATACATGGTGTAGTGGAAGACAAAGGAAGAGAAGAAGTCATGTATTAACTTACCCTGACTCTTATCAAAATAGTATATGCAAGTGATAAGGGGACATCAAATGTGGGACCTCATCATGAGGTTATAGATGACTATAGGATATTTGCCCATATCTTGAAGACTTTCATTAATGAAAATGATCATTTGAGTAGTGTATTCAAGTTCACTCAAACACTCAGTTGTGGGCATGTGGGAATGATAATTAAAAGGATATATATGTTGGGAATCAGAAAGTGAATTATAATCAGTTTTTCACTAGTTACATGATTATTAGTTTTATCTTGATTATTGATAATATTAAAATGAGATTTAGGATCTTTATGGAAGTTAGTCAAATCCATCATATCATGCTTTCTTTGTTTAGTCATAAAATATATATTACATGATGGGGTGTTTAAAGTGAAAACTATATAAGTTAACTCAATAAAGTAGGAAATGTACCATACCAAGTATGTTTGATGTAGTTACACAAAAAAAATGTGAAATATAGACTATATCGATCTTAGTCAATGTAGTCAATAAAGGGTACAAAGATAAAAAAAATTGATCATAAAATGTATTATATCAAATGTTGTTGATATATTTACCCAGGAAAAGATGTGAAATATATAATATATTGACCTTAGTTGATGTAGTCAAATCTAGGGAAAATTATCAATATTATTAATGAACTATAATGGTCTTGGTTGATAAAGTCTAATAAATAAAGGTAGAAGGAAAGTAAACTATGTTAATCCTATTGATGTAGGATGTTCACACATAGACAAATATATCAACACTGGTTGATGTAGTTAGAACACATAACACATAATTATAGTGAAAATAGTTGATATAATCTAAAATATACCATATAATAACAAGCAACAAATTGGAAATTTAACTGTTTTTGTTAACTATTTATTTAGAATTAAAATCAGGTAGATGTACTAAAAGGAAGTGACTAATTTTTAGGCTCTCAAAGATACTTGCTTATATTTTGGATAGTGTCAACCCAAATTTTTAGAGCACTAACTATGTAGGAAATATCATTCCCATATCCCATTAAACCCAATTTTAAGGGTAAGTTCAAAGTAACTTCCTAGTGCTCACCAGTAATTAATAAAATATAGAATCAAATGGATGGTTGGATTCTTAAAGTTTAATACAAATGAAACCCTAGTCATTTTCAATATATTTTGAAGGCACGTGGAAACTAAATTATGCGTTTATCTCTATATTAGGGCTATGATTATTATGGTAATATCCTCACACCATGGTGTCTATAAATAATAGACAAGGAATATAAACATAACACCATGTAGCCCTTCACAATAGTAGCTAAGTCATTCAAAAATTGTCATAAGATAACTTCTATGGAAAGAAAAACAAAAAGAAAATAAAAATAAGAAATCAATATTGAAAAATAATTTATAATATCTAGTTAATTGAAAAAAATAAGTAGTCAATCTTGAAAGGAAATGGTTGATTAATTACTTAAAAGCATGGTTAATTTTCCTATCTTATGTTGAAAAATGAAAACACCTATAACAATATAAGCATAGGATAATGTATCTTTTCACATAGTATATAACTTGTTGTACTCAATACACCCCACTCTAAAAATAATTTCAAGTAGGGACCCATCACCATCTAAAAAGACCTAATTATCTTTTGGGAATCCTTTTTATTGACATTCATGTGTGTAATTATCAATATAAGGCTTTAATTTTATTTTTAATATTTATAATTATTCTTAAGTATGTCCTTCTATGATAATACAATAGAAATTTCCCCAATTATCCATTTTTTCACTATGTTTCATTTGGACTAACTTATTAATGGATTTTACGAGTTTTTCATGATTGCAAGCTTTTGAATTTGTGTAAAAACTAGAAATTATTATCATTAGAACTTTTTTATTTAGAATTTTCATTTTTTGAGACTTTTAGGCCTCTATAAATTTTGATCTTCAAATTTTTTTGTCACTTAATCTAGGTTTTCACATATTTTGTATCTACATCTTTTTTCCTTCACATATTTTACACTTCAAAAATTTCAAGACTTTGCAATATTTGTTCTTTGCAACTCTTATCATCAATATTTTTATTATCACAACTTTTATGTGTTATGAGATTTATTCATCATAAATTTTATTCATGTCACTTAAATTTCTCTCCATGACTTTTTAGGCTTTGTTCTTCAAAACTTTTGGTCGACGAAACTTTTATCTTCATTAAAAATGGAAAATGATGATTTCAAAAAATGTTATGACACATAAATTTTGAGAGAATGCCACATGGAATAAATTGTTTCTTTGTAAAATAACTAATAGAGTGACACATTTCTAGATAAGAAAGTGTGTCATTCCTCTGAATGTATGGAAATTCTATGTTACATACCCACCAAAGTAAAGTAACAAAGTTTGAATTAAATGATTAAAGAAAGCCTAGAAATATTATGCATTAATGGTGCATGAACCAAAATTAAATCCTCCATCCTTAACATATATGATCAAACTATGAATGGAATTTTGATTTATTTATTTTCAAAAAAATTGAGCTAACTTACACTTTGAGAGAACTCAAAGCCCTAGATACCTAAGTCTAATTTTAAGCTAATTATATAGAGTGACCAACCAACTAAATTATCACCAAAATTACCTAGGTAAAACATATAATGATATGGATTCATCTTCCAAGGTGTTCAAAGTAGCTTCTTTGCGATTCAAGTTTTTTGTCAAAGATTCCTTATAGTATACAAATACACTATTTGATGTGGTAGTGTTCAATGATGAATATGATAATTACATTGCACTATGGAATGTGATTGAAAAAATGGATGCACACTTAATTAGGGAGGACCTAACATCTGATTAGAAGAAATTGGTAGTTGACTTGATTTCATTAAAATAACAACAATTCCATTTTTCATCTACCAATCCAAAAGCAATGCCATCATTTGATCTATTCTGAGACCTATTCTTTACAAGTAAGGTCCCTAATGGTTTTCTTCATCTTATTCAACACAAACAATTGTGAAATTTCTATGGATTCATTGTAGATATACCTTTAGTTCCTTATTATATATGCCACATATGATGGCCCCAAGTTGACATTCTGGAATAAAAACAACATAGTGGAGAGCATGCTATGAAAATGGATAATACTAGGGAAGACAATGAGTCTCAAATCCACCTCTCTCATATCAATCACAAAATTTAAATGGTAAGTTGAATTGGGATGGCCCTGCTCAATAAGTTGTTTGGGTGTCAAAGCACCAAATGCCTCCAATTGGATTGGATGCCACTCCTTGATTTGTTAATGACCTCATAATTGATTTTTGTCCTTAGGGAAATAATTAGTACTAGGTTGGTAGAAGAGATGTTCAAGAAGGACAAGAGACCCATGGGAGGCAAATTATTCATAATGTCATAATTATTGGATGATTTTATGGCAATTTTATAAGTCCATAATTGACCGCTATGAAGGCCAACCCTAGACTAGATCAAGAATAAGGTATTTGACTATTTTTCCTTCTTACATATCTACTCATACACGAGGAACATTGTTAGGATTGCCTAGAATGTTTACCCACATATATGGAAAGTAATCCATGATAAAACCCTTATCTAAGTATTTAAGGCCATCAATAAAACATTAGAGATATGAGGAGTTTATTCTCTATACCTTAAATATATAGTAATTATGGTTTTATGGACCAAGGAGTCACCCTTCTGTCTACCTAAGTTTGTTCTTAAAAAATTGGTTGAATAAGAAATAACTTATCAACTATGGTGTATTATCGATGAAGAGATTAAAAAGAAGCATAAAATCCTTTTCCATAGGTATTTTATGATGATTGGTCAAATTTAATACACAAATAAGAGACATTTTGGAGAGGTTGGGAGAATTTGAGAGTCATATCCATTTTTTTCATTATAGCATAAGTATTGGGATCCCCATGGCCTTATTCAAAAGCTTTAATCAGAAGCATATCTAAGGCTTGGGTATTCCTTACTAGCATGAGTTGTATGAGCATGGTTTTATATTTTTAAATCCTAATCATGATTCTAAGGTTTGGGAGGGGTAAAATATGATTATTTTAATATAAGATCACTTGAAACCCATATAGAATGATCCTTCCCTCACCATTGAAGAAGTACGTAATAGGTTTCCACCTCTAGTTGTATGGTAATAAAAAATTACTAGTATTTAGGCCCATCCCAATAGACTGAGATCCAAGGGGATCCATTTTGACCACCACTAATCATGATTATTTCTATTAAGTAAGATCCATGTGTGGAAGAGACCCTTGCTTCCACTAGAATTTGAAGAAGATAACATCAACCAATCAACATTGAATCATCCAACTTTGAAGATGAAAGTAATCCTATTACAAGTAAATCCCCTATTTTCAAGGGTAAAAAGGTTCCATATACTCCTTCCTATAAATATACTCCTTCAATAGAGAAACTAATGCTACATTACAAAATGAAGCCTATAACTTTTAAGGGTCCTACTCAATCAGCTAAGACCCCTAAAAATTTAAACACATATAAATCATCACAAGTAGGTATTGAAGACCAAGTTGAGACCCTAAAAAAGACCAAGGAAATAGTGAAATATGAGAAAGTTCCTTTGGTTGATTACCTTGAACATAAATATGAGGATGAGGAATTAGACAAGGCTAAGGTCTTAAGTATTGAAGGATTAAAATGAAAAGCACTAATGGAGCCTAAATCATTAGGTGATATTATGTATACTATTGTCCTTTTAGTTCTTATTATTTATTTAATTCTAGTATCTATTATTATCTCTACAATTCCTATTATTTCCTTAGTCTTAATTATTTATACAACCAATGTAGTTTCTTTAGTTCCTATTGATAAAACTCTTCTATTTATCTACACAACTTATATTATTTTCATTATTTCTATAGTTATTCTTGAACCTATAATCCATAAGACCAATAAGGTCCACTTCAATAATCATGCAAGAAAATTTACAGTTATAAAAGGGTCAATTCAAACCATTCAGTTGGGTCTCCCCATGTTAGTATCCACTACCACTATGCCTACCACAATGGCAACATCTAAAAGATTTGGTAAGAATTATGGTTAAACAGTGCATCCCATCCTAAAAGTTAATGACATATACTGGCATAAGATCATTTAGCCCTTCTTGAGAACCCTAATTCATGTGGAATCATCAAGAAAATCTTTAAGATATATTTTTTTTAAATATTCACCTAGGACACTCAACCAATTGATCCAACACAAGTGGTGATCCCACAGTGGGTTGTGGATATTAAGTACCAAGTTTAACAAAGACCCAACTTAGTAATAATAGAGCTACCCATGATGAGCTCTATTTTTTACTAGACCACACGAATTGTGTAAAGGGTCAAGAAGATGAAAATCCAAGATGAATCTAGTAGAGGCATAATGTTATAGTAAAGATAGGATGTCTTCTCCTTAACTAAGAGGAAGAACCAGAAACTAGGAGTGTTTTCATATAATGAGGACTTCTTAACATACCTTAGGACTATATATTAGGCTCTAGGTGAATATCATAGAGGCACAAAGTAGGCTAGGTATAAACTACAACAATAACTATACCAAATAAGAAAGTAATAATAGATATCCACATTCCTTCAAAAATTGAATATGACATCTTAAATGTATCCCTTAGGCTATATAACATTCTAGACAGTATTGGGATAGTGAAAAATGAAATGTCTCCTCATCTTGGTGAAACATCCAAATTATTAAATTCTTGTAAATAAGACTAAAATAAACTCAAATTATTATTTATAGAGACAACCAATAAGGCCTACCACCATTTGGACTTAATAATACAACTTGAAATGGCTAATTCACTCAACATGGTGGTTATCAGAACACAAAAAATGAGAGATTGGGTATCAGGTGCAAAAGCATTGATCCCTAAAGTATCACATAATAAAAATAAAGTTTTACAAATTTTGGATGAATTGAAATTATCTCAAGTCATAGACTCAATAGGAGATTTTATTACTAAGGCTAATTTTAATATCTTATTACAACAAACATATACCAATTTCAAGTACAGTCTTCATGGATGTATGTTGGAAAAAATTAGAGAGTAACTTAGTTTTACAAGAAATAAATTAATAGAGGTATAAATATTTTGAGTGGAATTTATAACCACTAAGGCCAAGCATAGACACCTATTGGTGTAACTCAATAGGGTCCATAAGCTATCTTTATTGAATATAGAAATTATTAGGTTTGAATATAGTGTGGCACATAATCATTATAAGTACTTTAAAGAAAGTAAATATGCATATTAAATTATAATAACTCAATAATCAATTTAAATTATACCTATATATTTAATATTTGAGTCCACCATCCATATAAATTAGGTTATAATGGTGTTAACTACCAACATGAAAGTATAATCTTCGGTAGCTACCTCCTCATAGGTAACTTATTTTACCATTACCTAATATGGTTTTATTTTTAAATATTTTATAAATCTTATTTTTGTCTTTGTGAATCATTGGTTGCATCTTATCCATGCATGTTATATGTGTCCCTTAACGTATGGGATATTCAAACATGGTGTAACTTTAGGAATTACTTGAGAGACAAGGTGTCCCCATCCATAATGTATAATATATATGTATCTTCCTCATTCCAAAGGGAAGAGAAAATTTTGGACATTTAGTATAGATAATAAATCCTTTAGGTTATTCTATAAGTCTGTATTGTAGGACTATCTCTTTCATTTTTATATATTATTGATCCCATGGTTTGATATAATATGTAGTTTAGCTATTTTATATGTGTTATATAAATTTCATATGGCCTATGTATAATTTTTAAAACCATTTCAATTAATAATATACAATAACAATTCTAGGTTGATAAATTTTGCTTTCATGCAACAGGTTTTCTAGGTTAATATTTATATTTGTGTATAAGTACCATTTTGATGCAACTTCCTAAACTAAGCAATAGATAGTCAAAGGTACTTTTTATTATCTATAATATTTTATTAGTAGATGAAATAATAATTTAAATAATAATAATATTTAATTAATGACTTGGGGTTACTTGTATTTTATCCCTTAGAATTCTTTACAATGTTTGTAAATTCTATGTGCTAAAGTAATAAACTGTAATAATTAGTTCTTGATACTTGTCCTTATTCTAGAACTAGTTTTAAAGAATCCTTTCCCTTTATTTACAAATTCTCTTTTTTGCCTTACATTTCTCTCTATTTTTGGATTCTTTGAGTCATGGACACCTTAGAATAAATTCATCACTATTCCATACACTTGAAGTGGATCTAGGATTCACATCCATATTTGAATAATCTAGGGTTAATAATTTATTTTCTCACAACTATTCCACTAAGGATTACTATAAAACCCAATACCCTAAAATTGATACCATAGAGTGGATTTCACCTCCATTTAAATCCAAAAATGTTAGAGGATACATCTCAAAGTTCCTTGGTGTGCATAAAACTCACATCAATAGAAACTTAATTTAACACTAGGAGGGCGGCCTTTCTCATTGATTAAGCATAAAGGGCACTTGAGTTGCACTAAATATATCCAAAATATTGATATGTTTTTCCTTTGGAAATAACCTACTACATCTTCCATTTTAAATCAATAGAAAGGTTAGGTCAGATAGAGATGTCTTGATAATATCCTATGATCAATCATATTCTCCAAATAGGTGGATCATCCCATGCCCAATATTCCAAACTTTGTTAACTAGTTCCAAATTTAACATTCTAGGATATGTTCATGATATACCCATAAATATTGATAATTACCTCCCTACATTTTCTCCCTAATAATGCAAGACCATTGAAGAACATTTGAATGCCTTTAAGACTAATTTATGAATATTTAATGTAGTCAATGAGTATGTATCTTTCAAGATCTTCTATTTTATGCTACAAGCTGTCACCTATGATTGGTTTCTTAATGCCATTGAAATCTCAATTAGATCTTATAATTAGTGTTAGGCTACCTTTCTAGGATTGTTTGGCCAAGTCATCAACCCTAAAATTATATACCATCTATTGGTTAGCATGAAAAGTGATCTTAATGAACGCATTAGATCATTTAATATAAAGTTTAAGAAAATGTTTAGTTGGATAGACACTTCATATAATCCATATGTTGCATTATCTCTTGAGATGTACAAAAATTATTTAGATCTTATAACTACAATGTTTTTACATAGAGAAATAGGTGTTGTTAACTTGACCTAGGCATATGCTAAGGCCGTAGAGGTTGATAAAAAATGAAACCTCAGTCATAAGGCTTAGTGGGTCCAAATGTTTATCAATCCTAACCAAAATTAAATCCAATCTCAAATGCTAACCAAAATATTGTGGCTCATAATTAGACCCAAATCCATATGAAATTACCCTTGTCTTCTGTTACACCTAAAAAAATTTGAGATTCTTGAACAATACTATCTAAATAGCTAATCTCCATAGAGGTCAATCTTTAATTCTAGTCAATAATTCCACCACCCAAGGTGCCATAACTAATTTTAACAAAGTTGAGTTAGACACCATTCAGAGGATGGTATAAAAATTGAGTAACAAATTTTTAAATATGCATAAGTGCATGGGAAATTCTAGTGGATATAATACCAGTCAGAGTTTTGTTTATTAAAGGTACAAATAGCCCTTTAATAAGCTCAAGAATAATATTAAACAACCATGTAACAAGATTCTTTAGATAAACATCTTGTAGGCCTCATTACCTAGTTTGTGTATGGTTCATAACATAGACAAACATGGAGAGTTAGATTGCTTATATTTCAATATAGCCTTTGAGATCTTTCAAAGAGAAATACATATATAAGAGATATTGGGAAATCCACCTAAGCCACCTTCTTTAATACTTCAAGTCATTCCATCATGACAATGGTCATTGGTACATATGACTTTCTATTCCTTATGGAAAAGGAGAATGAGCCATAGGATAGCATAGATGAGATCTATGTGTTTTAGTAATTTCATATGAGTAACTACAATCTAAGGAATAAACAACGTCTCACTACTTTTATTCATCCTAACAAAAACACTACTCTTCCAAATCCATGAGGTGACAAAAATCCACCTCCTCTAAAGGAAAAGGATTAGTTATAACCCATGGAATCATAAAACAAAGTATGATATTGTTATCCAATTTTGGCCTACATACAAAGCTTCTTCTTGGATGGATGAGTTGAACAAAGTTATAGATATAATGAGTGGTTCAAGGATCACATACAACTTACAAATCTTTTGAAACACTTTAAGTAAACTTAAAGTGTAGTTTGTCAAAATTTGAGAAAGTGGGTTTCCATGGTGATCATATAATTTAGGGACATGAAGTAGGTTCACACAAGCCTTAAAATTTCATTTGATCCTTGGAAGATTCAAAAAATAGTTCAATCACAAGTCTAAAACTATACCATCATCACATGTCACAAAGAAATCAATAGACCAGTTTGTTTATGTATTTTATAAGTATGATAAGAAAGCCTCTCAAGATAAAAGACCATATGGACATGAATCTCTTCATTCCTAAATCATGCTATATAAATTTTGTATCTTGATGAACTTACTATCTCAAGATACAAAGCTTCAAAGTTAAACTAGTAGAGTGGGATGTGCATGGGGATGTCAAGTTAAAGCTATGATAAAAAAACCATTTGAATTCAAATGTTCCAAGGATGAACATGTGGTGATAAGTGGTAAGATCTTAGGTGCCTGAATAGAGATCTAACAATATATAGTGACTAAGAAAGCCAGTGGTCCAAGCTAAGCAATGGTGCATGATCCATCATACCAAATTAGATCGATAGTGAGGAAAAGGTTAACAAGTTAGAGGATCCAAGGAACAAATACATAGTTTCCAAGTGGCATGACCATAGTAACTACCAGCTAAATCAATGGTATGCATTCAAAGTATATAAAAGAATATTGATATTACACATAAGGTCAAAATATTAATAAGATTGGATTAAACATGATGTCAACACATGGTACAAGCATAGGAGTATATGAAATTGATAGCATATCTTAAAGAGAAATGCATAATTACAAAGTGTCTTAATCTTGAAGGCCCATATCAAGATCGATGGCCAATGTCAAAATTTAAAATCTAGGGACTTCATAAAGAATAATTATGACCTAGGTAAAAAAATAAGCAATTACTACAAGGATCATCATATTATCATTAGATCTCATTCGAATGTAACAATAATATGCTTTTATATATTTAGGGGTTGTCAATGATAAAGTTATGATGCCATTAAAGCTTAGTATGAACCTCTAGTTTAAAGATTTATAATATATGGGGTCCATCTTCTAGGGTCATAGTATTATTTTATGATTGTGTTCACTATTTCTTTAAATAAGATATGTGCATACATTTAGTTCTCAATTCCCTTAGGTTTTAGAGGTAGAATAAGTTTATTTAAACCTAATATAGTTCAAAACAAGACTATGTAGCCTATAAGCTTTTCATTGATATGATAGATATAGGAAAACTAATAAATGAGATTGGTTTTCAATCTATAATAAATCTACATTCAATATGGAGTATTTGTAGATATAAACAAGATATGGAAGATTGTTTTATCTTCCAAAATAGACTTCTTATTGATAAGTAGGTATGTACAACCACTAAAAGAAGACATGACATATATCTATCTAGATTCAAGGTATGAGGATGCTATCCTTATAGTGAAATAAATTGGAAGGTGGCATGGAAGAGTAAAGAAAATAGATTTGGGGATTGGAGAGCATAGTGGAGCATTTAATTCTTCTCATATCTTTTAAGAATTTTCCTTTCTTAGTAAGATCATAAATCATCATCTACAAAATAGGATCTTATCTTCTAATGGATCTCTCAACCAATGAGAAGAGCTTAAAGACTAATTGGAGTAAATTTAGGTTAACTTGTTGATGAAGGATCAATATTGATTGGATTAAAATGTGGTGGATATTTCAAGAAAGGTGGTGACAACTCATTGATTGATTTTATGATGCATGCTCTACCTCTTTTTTCTTTCCCTTTCTCTATATTACCCATTATTTCTCATTTGTAAAAATATGCTCATTTTTTAGAGTATCATGGGACTCTTTGAGATATTTCAAGATATACTCATTTTGATAAGGTTAAACCTTGTTAAAAAAATTTAAGAACTACCTCTTGAAGCAATAAAGGACTTTCTTTACCTATCTCTTGCCTTGGATCTATGTTGAGTGAGTTGTGTATGATGGCATAGTAAAGGAGAATCTTCCTCATCCATTTTCCTCCTTTATAACCTCATTTAGGGTGTTTTCAAGCTATTGTAAGTCTAGATTAGTTTTCTTCCTAAACCTAGTCCGTGAAACACTTATAGAATCAACTAGTCTATGAGGTTGTGTGAGCTAGCATTGTCTTGTGATGATCTAGTGTGGGCTTAAGCTTATGGGAGTCTACCATTTTTATTTGGTGCATCAAATTTTATCTTTATTAAGATCTATTTTCCCATTTCTAACCCTTTTCCCTATGACAACATTATTTTAGGTTATCCATCAAGAGGAATCTAGCCTTTTTTGGAGGTTTAATTGTATTAAAAGATACCCATAACATGGGGTTGTTCCCATATTATGATTGGGAGTGGAGGATCCTAAATAACTCCTTTAAAAGGGTGTAATATTATGCCATAATAGTTTTTAGCATTCTCAATGGGAATTTACTATGTTTTGTATCTCACTAAAAGGTTCTTGGTGTTGACCTTTACTGTAATCAACCTTTGGAGGCACATTTGAAAATACCAATGGTGACTCCACTATAAACATCAATTTGTATAAGCAGTCCATGTGCCTAATCACAATAATTTGGTATTTATCACCATGAATTTGATCAAAGTACATGTTATTTCATTCCTTATCCTTAATATTAAGTTATCAATGTTCATTGCTTCACCCCAAGTGGCCTTCAAGATTCAATGTATTAGCCTTGTAAAAATTTGCCTCTCTCTAGTCAACCAAAAAAGAGCCTTAAGGAGATATGGATTGATATTAAAAAATAATAAATAGAGGTTGATTAGGAATAATATTACTATAGGAAAAAAATATAATATTGAACACCAACTTTATGTTTAGGAGTGGGAGTTAACGTTTTATAGTGAATGCTTGGTTAAGAAAGATCAATCTAGAAAATAAAATAACTATCAATTAATCTTAATATTGAGAGAATCCAACCCTAAAACCCAAATTACCTCTCCTAATATTATTCATGGTCAAACCCAACCCCCTAGTCCACCTTTTCAAGTCTCATCCTCATCAAGATCCAAACAAGTCATTAAAAACCATTTAACTGAGGAACATGAAGCCATCCCATCTTGAATATTTTCCTATGACAATGACCTTGACTATGTCATACCCTCTCTTGTGAAACCAACCTATCCCAGAACCATTTATTATAAATATAAGGTGGTCAAGCCTTATTCTTTCCCCTCATATAAATCAATCAAGGAGGGAATAAAGAAGAGAGAGAAAGTATTAGCTGAGGTAGTCTAGGAACTAGTTCAAGAAAAAGAGGTGTTAGATTAGCTCAATGAGCTTGCCATACAAAATTTCCATGACTCTATCTCCCTCCTCCAATATCCACTAAATAGAGCCTTCAAAGTCCCTAGCTATAAGAATAATCTCCTAAGCTACAAAAAAGGTGAGCTTCTTCACCCTCCCCCACATCTCCATCTTGGATAAAGAGCCTATTTTACAAATAATAGAGGAAGAGCCTATAAGCATAATTGAACTTAAATGAGATAACACAAGTTTATATGATGAGGAGATAATTATAGGTATCCCACTCCATTCAAAGGAGGAGAAATTGGGTTTGGACCAACTATTGTGGCATGGCTTTCAGACTGATGAATTAGAGCCTAAAGGCAGTATTGATACCTTCATATTTGAATAAATGGGTATTTAGGTTGTAGCTAAGAGCAAAGGATATTTTTATTTATTTAAAGATATTCCATTTAGTGTGGTTGAATATGAGGATGAGAAAAGTGTAGAAATTGATGTGGTTGCAGTAGTCAACTAGTCACTTGATTAGGTTGAAGAGGTCATAAATGAGCAAGAGAAAGAAATAGAGGAGAAAGTGGATTATGATGAAGTATGGAAATAGATATACCATGAATTTATGGACAAAATAGAGGTTATAAACTAGCATATGATTCATCTAGAGTATAAATATAAACATGAAAATTAGGTTGAAGAATTTGACTAGCTTCAAGATGAATTATCTTTTGAAGGTATTACTTATGTCTTCAATGTTGAAGGAGAATGGTCACATATAAAGCCACAAGAACATGAAATTTTGAATATTAGAGGGGTTGATGAGATACCATATGGATCCTTTCAATGTAAGAAAAGTAAGGACGGTGTTGAAGTTGGCATTATCCTAGATGACCAAGAGGAAGCTTCCTTTTGGGATGACTTAGAGTTTTTTTACCTAAACCTATAAATTCAACCTTCATATTCCAAGGAGCCATTGGATGAAGAGGTTTCAGGTGATCCTTTAGTCTAATTTGGAGTAATCCTTGAAAAAATAGACTAGTATGTCTACATTGGAGACATGTTTGTCCCATTTCATCCTCTTGAGAGCATGCCAAAAGAGTCAGCAATCAGGTATCTTATCTCACCTATGATGAGCTCTCAAAAGTAAGGTGTTTTCCATCCTAGTTCACCACAAGTGACTGATGATAAATATTTTCCATTTGATCCAATAGGAAGATAATTATACATTACAACCCTATATATATATATATATATTATAATAGTTTTCTTATTTTCCTCTAACTGCCTTCTGCATATTCTTTTCCTATTATGTGTTTCATTTTCCAAAATGCCTTTATTACTTTATTTGTTTTATTTGTCATTACTCCTTTCAATTCAAGAGGAATTTATCCATAGGGTCAACATTGCATCACTTCATTCTATCTAAAAGCAAAGACTTGTGACTCCATGCCCAATAGATCAGGCAAGGCAACTAGTTTGGGTTCTCAAGCATACTAGGTATGCTTCCCTATGAGTCACCAAATATGTTGGAAAATTTTGGCCTACATACAAATATTCTACTTGGATGGATGAGATGAAAAAATTTATATATGGAATGAGTGGTCTGAAGATCACTTACAACTTGTAATTCTTTAATAACACTTTAAGTAAAGTTAAAGTGTAATTTGTCACAATTTGAGAAAGTAAGTTTCCATGGTGATCATAGTATTTAGGAACATGAAGTAGGTTTACACAAGCCTCAGAACTTCATTTGAGCCTTGGAAGATTCAAACAATAGTTCAAGAAATAATCTATAAGAACCAGACAATCATCACACATCATAGAGAAATAAATAGACTAGTTTGCTTGTGTATTTTATAAGTATTCTTAAAAAGCCTTTGAGGCCAAAATACCACATGGAAATGAATTTATTCATTCCTAAATCATGATCTATATATTTCATATCTTGATGAGCTTGTTATCTCAATATATAGATATTTAAATTTAAACTAGCAAAGGGGGACATGTGTAGGGATGTCAAGTTAAATATGTGGAAAATAGCCATTTGAATTCAAATATTCCAAGGATGAACATCTAAATGATAAGTGGCAAGATCTAAAGTGTCTTAATGGAAATCTAATGGTGCATGGTGACAAACAAAGCTAGTTGGTCCAAGCAAATCAATGATGTGTGATCCATCATACCAAAGTAGATTAATGATGACAAAAAGGTTAACAAGTTAATAGATCCTAGAGATAAATGTGTAATTTATAAGTGGCATGATTATGATAGTTTCCAAGTAAATCAATGGTATGCATTCAAACCATACAAAATAATATCAATGGTATGCATAAGGTCAAAGGTTCAATGATATTAGATTAAACATGAGGTTGAAATGTGGCACAAGCATAGGAGCATATGAAACTAGTAGTGTATCCTAAAGAGAAATGCATAATTGCCAAGTGTCTTAATATTCAAGGCTCAGATCAAGATTGATGGCCAATGTCAAAATACAAAATCTAGGAAATTCATAAAGATTAATTGTAACCTAGGTCAAAATCAAAGCAAGTATTGCAAGGATCATCCCATTGCCATTAGAGCTCGATTGAATGTCATAATTAGATGTAGTCATACAGTTATGGTTTATCAATGATAAAGTTTTGATGCCATTGAAGCTCAATATGAACCTTTGGTTCCAAGATTTATAGCATACAAGTTCCATATTCTGGGGTCATAATATTATAATATGATTATGTTTACTATTTATTTAAATAATATCTAGACATACTATTATTTTTATATTCCCTTTGGGTTTATAGGTAGAATAGGCTTATCTAAACCTAATATAGTTCAAAACAATATTATGCATCCTATAAGATTTTCATTGACATGATGTCTATAGGAAAACCAATAAATGAGATTGGTTTTCAATCTATAGTAAATATATGTTCAAGATGAAGTATGTGTATATATAAACAAGATATGGAAGATTGTCTTATCTTCCAAAATAGTCATCTTCTTGATAAGTAGGTACTTGCATCTACCAAAAGTAGACATGATCATGGATCTATCAGATCCATGGGTATAAATACTTTATAAATACTTTGTCCTCATAGGTGATCAAGTTGGAATTGGTGTGGAAGATCAAAGCAAAGAGAGTTTAGGATAGGAGAGCATAGTGAAGCATTTAATTCTTCTCAAAGCCTTTAAAGATTTTACTTTCTTGGTAAGATCATGACTCATCATCTAAAAAATAGACTCTTATCTTCTAGTGGATCTCTCAACAAATTAAAAGAGATTGAAGAATAATTGGAGAAAATCCAAGTTAACTTGTTAATGAAGGATTAGTCTTGATTGGATTTAAATGTGGTAGAGTTTTCAAGAAAGGTTGTGATATCTCATTGATTGATTTGTTGATGCATGCTCTTCCTTTTTTCCTTTTTTTAAATTACCCATTATTTCTCATTTGTAAAAGGGTTCTCATTTTTAGGAGTATTAGGGGACTCTTTAAGATATTTATTAGGGGAGTATTAGTGGACCATGAATTTGATCAAAATACATGTTATTTCATTCCTTATCCTTCATACCAAGTTAGTAATGTTCATGGATTCACCCCAAGTAGCCCTCAAGATTCAATGTATCAGCCTTATCAAAATTTGCCTCTATTTAGTCAACCAAAAAAGAGACTTAGGGAGATATGGATTGATTTTGAAAAATAATTATGAGGTTGATAGGGAGGAAGAGTACTATAGGAAATAATAGAATCTTGAACAATAATTTTATGTTCAGGAGTAGGAATTGATGTTTCAAGAAGAATTATTGGTTAGGCAAGACCAATTTAGAAAATAAAAGAAGTATCAGTTTCTCTTAGTAATGAGAGAAACCAACCCTAGAATACAATTTACCTCTTGTATTCTTGTTTATGCTCAAACCCAATGCCCTAGTAAACCTTGTCAAGTCTCATCCTCATCAAGAGCTAAACAAGTCACTAAAAACCATTTAGCTAAGGAACATGAAGCCATCCCATCTTGGATCTTCTGTTATGACAATGACCTTGACTATTTCATATCAACTCTTGTGAAACCACCCTCTCCCACACACAATCAAGAAAAAGAGAAAGTGTCCAAGCCTTATGCTTTCCCCTCATGAAAATCAATCATGGAGGGCATAAAGAAGAGAGAGGAAGTGCTAGATAAAGTATTCCTAGAATGAGTTTAAGAAAAAGAGGTATTATCTCAGCTCAATGATCTTTCCATAAAAAAATTCATGACTCTATCTCCCTCTCCTAAGAGTCACCAAAAAGAGCCTTCAAAGTACCTGGTTGGAAGGATAATCTTCTAAGATGCAAGCAAGGTGAAATTCTTTACCCTCCCACCATATCCCTCTTAGATAAAGACCCTATTTTGTAAATAATAGAGGAGGAGCTTGTAATTATAGGTGAACCTAAATAAGACAACACAAGTGTTTATGATGAGAATATCATGATAGGTAGGCCACTCCATTCAAAGGATTTGAAATCAAGTTCGGACCAACTATTGTGGCATGGCTTTAACACTAATGAATTATAGCCTGAAGGTAGTACTGATGCCTTCATATTTGAAGAAATGGGTATTTAGGTTACAATTGAAATTAATGGATATTTTTATTTGTTCCAAGAGATTCCAATTAGTGGGGTTAAAGATAAGGATGAGGAAAGTGCAAAAATTGATGTGGTTATACTAGTCAACTAGTGAGTTGATCAGGTTGAGTAGGTCATAAATGAACAAGAGAAATAAATGGAGTAGAAAGGGGATCAAGACAAAGTATGGATAAAGTTACACCATGGATTTATTGAATAAATAGAGGTTATAAACCAGACTATGCCTCTTCTAGAGCATGAAAATGAACTTGAAAATTAGGTTGAAGAATATGACCAATCTTAAGATGCAATATATATTGAAGGTAGTATTGATGTCTTCAAGATTGAAGGAGAATGGTTAGATCCAAATCCACAAGAACATGAAATTTCAAATTTTAGATGGGTTTATGAGCTACCATATGTATCCTTTCAAATTAATCAAAGTAAGGATGGTGTTGAATTTGGCATTGTCTTAAATGACCAAGAGGAAGCTACCTTTTGGGATGACTTAGAGCTTATTTGCCTAAGCCTAAATAGTTAACCTTCATGTTCAAAGGATCCATTAGATGAGGAGGTTGTATGTTCTCCTATATTCCAATTTAGAGAAATCCTTGAAGAAATGGACAAGTATGTCTACATTAGAGACATGTTTGCCCCATTCCATCCTTTTGAGTGCATGCTAAAAGAGTTAGCAATCAAGCATCTTAACTCACCTATCATGATCTCTCAAAAGCAAGGTGTTTTCCATCCTAGTTCATCACAAGTGACTGATTCCAAATATTTTCCATTTTATTTGGGAAGAAGATACTTGTAAGTTATAGAATTGTACATATTATAATAGTTTTCTTTTTTCTTATAACTACCTTGTGCACATTCTTTTCCTATTGTGTGTTTCCTTTTCCAAAGTGATTTGGGAACTTTGTTTGTTTTTTTTATAATTATTCCTATTAATTTAAGAGGAAGTTATCTAGATGGGAAGCCTTACATCACTTAATGCCAGCTAAGAGTAAAGACTTGTAAATCCATGCCCAATAGATCGTGCAAGACAACTAGTATGGCTTATCAAGAATATCAATCATGCTTCTTTTTGAGTTTCCAAAGATTTTGGTCAATTTCGGATTACATACAAATTTTTGGATGAAATGAGTGGCTTAAAAACTGCATACAACATGTAAAGCTTTTGAAACACTTTAAGTAAACTTAAAGTGTAGTTTGTCAAAATTTGAGAAAGTAGGTTTCCATGGTGATCATAGAATTTAATAACATGAATTAGGTTTACACAAGACTTAGAATTTAATTCAAGCCTTGGAAGCTTCAAAAAATTATTCAAGAACAAGTCTAGAAGAACTAGATTGTCATCGCACATCATAAAGAAATAAATAGACCAGTTTGCTTGTGCATTTTATAAGTATACTTAGAAAGACTCTCAGGATATAATACCACATGGACATAAATTTATTAATGCCTAAATAATTCTCTAAAAAAATTTTATCTTGATGAGTTTTCTATCTCAAGATATAGAGATTCAAAGTTAAACTAGTAGAAGGGGATTTGCACATATTGAAACACAACTATATACTCAGAGGGGGTGAATCAGTATATTTATTAGCTTAGTGATTTTATAAACATTTTAATATAGATTAAAACTATATTTATAGATCACATACATAAAAATAGACACATAACTAGATATACCTTGGAAAACCTAACAGGGGAAAAACCACCATGAGAATAGCTACTAAAATCTACCATTCTAATCTAGCCCCAAAATAAAGAACCTCACTAGTTACAATTTTTAAGGGTACCAACCATAAAGAGACACAAATCCCTTGATTTAAGAGCACATACTCTCAGTAATCACCCACTCCCTAACTGAGCACCAACTTATCTTGTCTGATGACACCAACCAATCAGATCTATTATGGAGCTACAACTCCAAATTAAAATGTTGGTTCATAAAATAATCCAATATCAATTATTTTTTATAGGTATGATCTATAACTACTCATACTCTAAACATTCTCTTCTCTTCTCTCTTCTCTCTTATGTTTTGTTTCTATGTCTCTAATATTTATTTATTTGACACACTTCATTAATCTCTTGCTCTCTACCTCTCTCTCTCGATTTGACTCTACTCAATGGCAATATCAATAACTCCAACAACTATTTATATATCCTAGATGGAATTTTATATATATATATAAACATTTGATCTAGGTTTGCAAATCTTCTCTATGTTCACACTTGTTTACAAACACATAATGATTTTTTCTAGAATCAATTCATTATCTCTTGAATTTTAAGTTTGCTACTTATTGAACTCATGATTCACTACCATGATTCTTAATCTCATTACTATTTATGGCATTTTTTAGATTCTATTTTAATGCACATGCATATTTACATATATTTTATCAATTAAAATAATCAAATTTATTGTCTTTGTCATGATTTATGGCTTACTTACATGTTCCTGCACTTGATTGTTAGCATGATCATATATTTAAATATCGATCACTGATCTTAAGTTTAGTGCCATGATTTGATGGTATTCATTCAAATTTATCAACTTTAAAACATGTCTATTTGATCAATCTATGATAGGCGCATGCTCTCTATTGTATCCTTATGCACTTTCTAACTTTAACTATTCAAATTTAAAATTATTCCATTGATCTTTTTGATATGAGATTCCACGTGCCATTGGATCTTCATACTAGCACAATATTTAATTATGTCTTGATGTTAAATTTTGAGCTATTTATCCAATCTCACTACTTCCTGAGTCTTTGGAATGCTAACACTTTGTCAATCTTATCAAACTCGCTTGGTTTTTAACTTGCCACTATGTTAGTAAAACTCAATCACTTTATTCCATTGAGTCAACTCACTCCATTAGATCTCCTTTGCATGATCACCCACTCACCATCAGATATTTTAACAAATTTGATCATTATCTCTAGAAAGCTTACACTTATTAGGTCTCTATCTGACAAGCTCTGTGAATGTGACACTTGTCACTAGTGTAGGTACCATTAACAAATTGACTTTGTTATGATTCATTGGATCTTTAACTTATAAATAAGTGCTAACTGTTTGATCAATATTTAAAATTTGACCACCTATCTTCATCTCACTTCATCCTAACATCTTAGAGTTAATATACTCTATTGATCTCTTTGAGAATTTCTGTAACTTTAACTTGTGTACATTTGTCTAAGTATGGGGACCATCTCAATATTCCTAGAAGGTTAAATTTTCACCTTCATATATTTTGCTTCACTCATTTGCCTATTCATAAATTTGAACCATATAAACTAGGCATGATAATAAACAAACCCGTATGCTCATTTATTTCTAAATATTTCATGCCTATGAGATATAATGCCACTAACATACTCACTTAGATTATTCTACCACAAAGCTAGCTATGCCTAGAACTTGCCTAGAAGGTCAGCTCTGTTCTTGTATAACTCTTGTCACACTTAGTCACATGACCTAAAATTTAGTGAATAATATCCTCTTACATAGGGGATTCTATCCATATATCCTTTTATTCTTGAATCCTTCATATGTGTAATATATGGCATCATAAAAATTCCTAATCAACTTTTTATTGTCATTTACAAATTTGACAAAGTGTGGGAAAACACTGACAAAATACTTGGGAGCTTAACTTTGCTGATCTTTTGTCACACTATATCACATGACCTAAGATTGAACACATAGAAAATAGGCACAAAAATGAACAAACCCATATGATCATTTTGTCCTAACTCCTCCATGTGTGACAATTCTAACTCATCAATATGATTACTTGGCTCTACTTGAACCCTTTTACAAATTTAGCTAAGTATAAAAACATAATGAATTCTATCTAATTAGCCAACTTTGCATCCCCATATATTTGAATAAGATTCATTGTATGACTTCAAATATGGCACATAACAACCATATGACCAACTCCCTTAGACTCATCTACATGTAGAGATGGTGATTTCAAAAAACTACCTTCTCAAAGTTTTTCTTATCATAGACCCAAAATGTCTAAATGATCAATATGAATTACCAGACAAATTCCACTCATGCACACAAGTCCTCCAATCATCCTTAACCTTTGATAGTATCCCTTTCACATCCTCAGATCACCATATTCAACCATGAACATCAATAACATCCATAGTGATAGTAGTCTCCCTTTCGACATCAATGACATGCTCATAATGTCCCTTTTGACATAAATGATAATCATATTGCCAACAGTAACCCCCTTTATCATTGATGGAAAACTAAATGCTCTAATCTTATAATATTTTTCTCCTTCTCTAGAATTGCTTATAGTAGCTTCTAATGAGTATGAAGTGAAGCTATTCATACCAATCTTGTTCCCCTTTTGGCAATGATACATTTACCTAAACTCAACTTGGACACATGCTCTTATCTTTAATGGCATTTGTAATTTTTATCCAAAATTTTATAGAGAGAATTTTCACTTATTCTCCCCCTTTGAAATCAATGGAAAAGGGAATCTTTCTCACTATTTGTCAAAATGTTTCTCCCCTTTTATCAGACAAAGGAGTTTGTCTAAGAATATACAACCATCAACTCAATAGAAAATTTCAAAAGCATGCATACCTGAGTTATCTTTTCTCTTTTATTCTACGAATTAAAAAAGATTCTATTATTCTCCCCCTAGACTCATTCACCATCACTAGAATATTTTGATGTGATGTAGGAGCCACCACTTCCAAATTTTGTCTCAGATACTTAAATTATTCCTTGAGAGGAGGTTTGGTGAATATGTTTACAATTTGATCCTGAGTTGGCATGTATTCCATTGTGACCTCTTGATCTACAACATTCTCTCTTAAGAAATGATACTTGATTTATATATGCTTGGTTTTGGAATGCATCATTGGATTCTTTGATATGTTGATAGCACTTGAATTATAACAAAGAATAGAGATAGGTGATTTATATTCTACCTTGATGTCTTTGAGTTTTTGCTTCATTCACAACACTTGAGTGAAACATGCCACTACTTCTACATACTCTACTTTTGTTATAGAAAGAGTAACTAACTCTTGATTTTTGATCAACCATGAAATAAATCTATTTCCAAGGAAAAATACACCACCACTAGTGCTTCTTTTATCATCCCACTTCCTTCCCAAACAACATCTGTATATGTTGTCAAAGTAGAATCTTCACTCTTAGGATACCATATGCCATAGTTAATTATGTTCTTGATGCATCTAAATATCCTTCTCACTGCATTAGCATGTGACTCTTTAGGAGTATCTTGAAATCTTGTAACTATGCACACTGCTTGCATGATATCAAGTCTTGATGTAGTTAGGTATAGTAAGATACCTATCATTGATCTATACATAAATTGATTTTCATCAAGGGACTCATCCTCTTTGTTCAACTTGCATCCAGTTATCATGGGAGTACTAATTGGTTTGCTATCTTCCATTACAAACTTCTTGAGCTTTTTTTTGCATACTTGGTTTGGGATATAAATATCCCTTCAACAATTTGTTCTATTTGTAAACCAAGGAAGAAAGAGAGTTCTCTAAGATAGACATATCAAACTCACTTTGCATTTGTGTAGAAATTTTTTTACTCATTTTGTTGTTTCTACCACTAAAGATGATGTCATATACATAAACAACAATAATTAATGCTCACCTTCTATTTTTAAGTACAGATTATTGTCTACACATCCTTTATTAAAACCTTATTTTTGTAGGTATTGGTCTAATATTTAATACCATGCCTTATGTGCTTGTTTTAGACCATATAAAGATTTCTTTAGACTGGATACATAATATTCTTATTTTGGTAGTTGAAAACCTTTAGGTTTTTCTATATAGACTTCTTATTCTAGGTTCCCATTCAAGAAATTAGACTTAACATCTATTTTATATAATTTAAACTTATTTTAAATAGAGAATGCTAGAAACATTCGTATAGCTTCCAATCTAGAAACTAGATCAAATGTTTCCTCAAAATCTATACCCTCAAATTGTGCATATCCTTTACACTCCAATCTTCCTTTATTTTTTTATAATAACTTCATCCTCATTGAGTTTTTTAATAAAGACCCAATTTGTACTTATCACATTATTGTTTGAAGTCTTGTAACTAATTTCCAAGTTTTATTCTTTTCAATTTGGCTTAGTTCTTCTTCCATGGCTTTTAGCCAATTCACATCCTTGTTGGCTTCAACATATATCCTTGTTTTGTTCAACTCTTATTCTTGTCTAAACTCCTTCATTTTTATTTCCAATTATTTTCTCTATAGGATGACCCTTTTGAACAAATATTGAAGTTGATTTTTTTATTCTTTTCCTAAGCCTCTTCATTTTCTACTTATTCAAGATCTAATTCTTCAATACAGATTTCTTTGTTAGGTTCAACATGTTTGAATCCTTATTCAACCTTGACACTGATGCACTCTACAATATTGTGTAACCTTTTATTGTAACATATGTAGGATTTGATTTGAGTGGAATAACCAAGAAATATTCCTTCATCACATATTGATTCAAAGCTTCTAAATTTTTCCTCCTATCTCCTGATGTAGCATTTTATTCCAAATACTCTGAGGTACATAATAGAGGTAGGTTTTCCATACCACAATTTATAGGGAGTTGTGTCATTGTTTACCCTTCATTGATTTTTTTCCAAGATATATACTATTTTTTTAACTGCTTCTCTCTAGTATCCATCAAGTGAATTGGCATATTTTATCATTGATCTAGCCATCTCCTTGATTGTCCTATTTTTTCTCTCAATAACTCCATTCTACCATGGAGTCCTTGTTATAGATTAATGTATTTCTATTCCATACTTCTCACAATACTCTATGAACTCATTTGAGGTGAATTCTCCACTTTTTATATCTTAAACATTTGATTTTTAGTCCTGTCTCATTCTCCACCATGGCCCTAAAGATATTGAATCTCTCAAATGCTTGTAACTTTTCCTTCAAATAGGTTACCCATGCCATTATTGAGTAATAATATATAAAGAACATGAAGTTTCTATCTCCTTTATATCCTCTTATCTTAGTAGGACCACATAGATAAGTCTGAACTAATTCTAGAAGCTTTGTAGTTGCATACTTCTTTGTTTGAAATCTCACCCTTGTCTACTTGCCTAGTTGACATTCCTTGCAAGTAGTTTGTACAGGTTTGGTTATCTTAGGCATGTATCTAACACACTTATTTGAGCTCACTTTTATTATGTTATCAATGTTAACATGACCTATTCTTCTATGCCATAACTAACTCTCATTTATCTTTACTATAAAGAATCTATTACCATTCACTTCAACAAGATTATAGATATTGCTTTTAGTTATTTTCCCTTCTGGAACTAGTCTTCTAGATCTCTTTAATTTTTAAATTTTTGTATTAAATTTGACCTTATATCCATTATCACACATTTGGCTAACACTTATCAGATTTTGCTTCAATCCTTCAACATAAAGGACATCATGTTTAGGAAGTTTTCCATCTATGTTCAAGGTTCCCTTACCTCTGATCTTTATTGCAAATGTTGTCTCTAAAGTTAATAGTTCATTCCTTACATTTTCTCAATTTGATGAGCTTACTCTTATCACCAGTCATATGTTTTGAGCAACCACTATCTATTACCTAAAAATGCTACTCCTTGACATGGAGTGTAGTTTGAGCAATCATAGATTGATATTTCACTTTCCACACATCCTTGGTTTTATTATTTGGTTTTTTTCTCCTTTTTAGAGACTTGTGAAAAAAATTTCACACTAGGATACATGCCCTTATTTTTAATTTGTATTTTTTGTCTTACAAAGTTTGTTCTACATTGCTTAGCAATGCGACCAAAATAATTGTAATTATAACATATTACATTTGTATTTGACAATGGAGCAAATGAATTTCTACTTAAAAAATTTGTTCTTCTTCTAGGTGAAACTCTAAAATCAATATCCCTATGACAAAAATAATTAAAAGTATAACAATAACCATATAAATATGAGGAATACTTGGTCATAACATTTCTTTGAGCAGTATGAGGAGCTCTCAGAAACTCTGGCTTCTTCAAGTCTTTCACTTTTGTGTATCCATCTGTATTAGATGCCTTTGTCTTCTTCTTTTATTCAAGATTATTTTTAGCTTCAAATTTATTCATATCAATAGTAATTATGTCTATATTTGTGTCCTTTTAAGCTTTATCTTTCTTTGCTCTTAATTCTCCTTGTGCTTTGAAGTTGTCATATTGGTTAGAAGATGTACCAATTATGGAAATTATTACTTTTTCATAACTAAGACCTGATATATCTTTTGAAGGATTTTGAGATTTGATCAATTCATCAAGAATTTCTAATGCTCATATCAAATTTATACTCTTTTCTAGTTATCCTTTAGATTTCTCAAGCTCTTTTCTCAAAGCCACTATCTTTGCATTTATCAGATTTAGATTGTAGTTCAAGTTTGACTATATATTCTATTATTTTATCCTCTTAAACTTATATATTTAGGATAACCACCATCTGATTAGATTTTTCAAGACTTTTAGACATTTTATCAATTTCCTTTTTTCTAATAATCTTTTATTTTGGTCTCTCTTTTCTTAGTTTGTCAATTTCCTCTATAGCAAAGATGAGATCACACTCTAGATCCACTTCTCCCTCTTCATTTTAGTCTTTCAAATTATTATTAATCCATGGAAGTTGATATTATTATCATGAATGGCAATTCCTTTTCCTCAACCATAAAATCATAGTCATGATCACTATCAGAACTATCACTATCATCCATTGAATCACTATCTTCTTTTATGTATAGGCCTTTATTATTTTTTAATAAGTTCTTATTCTTTGAATAGTGATGTTTTACCTTTTTAATATTCTCTTCTTCCTTAGTGGTATCCTTCTTTTTATAAGGGAATTTAGTAGAAAAATGTCCTACTTTACTATAGTTAAAACATTTGAAGGGTAACTTACCTTTGTACTTTCTAGACTCTCATCTCAATATTCTAATAAAGTTGGCTTCTTCTTCATCACTCTCCTTAGATCCATATATAGGTGCTTCTACCTCAATAGTTTGGATAATTTAAATGTAGTTTCTCTCTTGAAAGTATCTATCTCTCCCATTATCATCTCATAAGATGTGAAGGTTCCATGAAACTCATAAATAGTGATTTTATCTAGAACTTTTGCTTCTTCTATTACAACGTTTTTTGAGTCATACCTTGATGACAAAGATCTTAGGACCTTCTTGAAAATGATTGGATATTTCATCTCTTTTATAAGGCCTATAATTGTATTGAATATTTCTTCTACTCTAAGGAGGTAGTCTTAAATTTTCTCTTCTTCATTCATTTTAAGGCTCTTAAAATTGATGTTAAATGTTTGTAGCTTGTCTTGCTTTACCTTGTCATCACCTTCATAAATGATCTTTAATTTTTTCAATATATCTTATGAATTTTGACAATGTATCACTTTTAAAGACTCTAAATTAGATAATCCATAAAGGATAACATTCTTTGCCTTAGCATTGTGTTCATATGATTTTTTGGTAGCCTGATCAATGAGAGTTATAGTAAGAGCTATATATCCATTTAAAATAGACATCCATACATCAAAACCTAATGAATATAAATATGATTCCATTTTTATGCTTCAAATGCATAATTTTATCCATTAAATAGAGGTACATGGTTTGAGGAAAATCCTTCTTGACTAGCTAGTGTTCACCATCTGAGATCTACTTGAGTTGATTAAGATTATTCTAATAATCTAGGACTCTGATAACAATTGTTAGAACACAACTATATGCTAAGAGGTTGAGTGATTTAGTATATTGATTAACTTAGTCATTTTTAAAAAAATTTAATGTAGGTTAAAACTATATGTAGAGATCACATACACATAAATAAACACAACACTAGATATACCATGGAAAACCCAATATGGGAAAAACCACCATGAGAATTACTACTAGAATATACCATTCTAATCTAGCCTCATAATAAAGAATCTCACTAGTTACAATGTTTAAGGATAACAACCCTAAGGAGACATCAATCCTCTCATTTAAGATCACCTACTCTAAATAAGTACCCATTCCCTAACTAAACACCAACTTAGCTTGTCTGATGGCACCAACTAATCAGATCTACAATGGAGCTATAACTCCAAATTAAAATGTTGATTCATAAAAGAATCCAATATTAATTCTCTATTATAATTCTAATCTATAACTACTCATACTCTACACATTCTCTTCTCTTCTCTTCACTCCTCTAGTTTTTTGTCTTTAATATTTATCTATTTGACACACTTCATTCCTCTCTTACTCTCTACCTCTCTCTCAATTTGACTCTTTTCAATGGCAATATCAATAACTCTAATATCTTTTTCTATATCCTAGATGACATATATATATATATATATATAGGGTTCTAAATATTCTATGTGTTCACACTTGTTTACAAACACATCATGCTCTATTTGGAATTAGTTCACTATCTCTTAAACTATAAGTTTCCCACATCTTGAACTCATCCTCCACCACCATGATTCTTAATCTCATTACTAGTTATGGCATTTTATAGACTTTAGTTTTAATACAAATGTATATTTACATATATTTGATAAGTTACAATAGTCAAATTCATTATTTGTGTCATGATTCATGGATTACTTGCATTTTCCTACATGTTCTTATGCTTGACCATTAGCATGATCATAGATTTAAATATCAATTGTTGATATTAATTTTGGTACCATGATTTGATGGTCATTATTCAAATTAATAAAATTTAAAATGCATCCATTTGATCAATCTCTAACAATCTCACACTCTCCATTGGATCCTTGTATGCTTCTAAACTTTAACTATTCAAATTTAAAATGCATCCATTGATCTTTTTGATATGATATTCCACATGCTATTGGATCTTCATACTAGCATAATCTTTAATTCTAACTTAATGTTAAACATTGAGTTCTTTATCCCATATTGCTACTTCCTAAGTCTTTGGAATGCTTACACTCCATCAATCTTGTCAAACTTGCTTGAGTTCTTTATCCCATATTGCTACTTCCTAAGTCTTTGGAATGCTTACACTCCATCAATCTTGTCAAACTTGCTTGATCTTTAACTCACCACTATGTTGATAAACCTCAAACACTTTATTCCATTAAGTCCACTTACTCTATTGGATCTCCTTTTCATGATCACCCACTCACCATTAGATCTTATAACAAGGTCAATCATTATAAATGATAATTTTATGCTTATTAGGTTTCTATCTAACAAGCTCCATGAATGTGACACTTTTCACTAGTGCAAGTGCCTTTGAAAAATTGACTTTGCTACACTTCATTGGATCTTCAATGTATGAATAAGCACTAACCATTAGATCAAGCTTTAAACTTTGACCACCTGTCTTCATCTCACTTCATCCTAGCATCTTGAATCCAACATGATTCCTCTATCTCTGTGATACTTTCTTGAACTTTACCTTATTCATATTTGTCTAAGTATGGGGACCATAAAAATATACCTATAAGGCTAACTTTATACCTTCATATCTTTTTATTCTCTCATCTACCTATTCTAAAATTCAAACCATATAAACTAGTAATGATAATGAAAAAACCCATATTATCATTTATTCTTGAATCCTTTTCATGTAAAATATATAAAACCATTAATCTACTCACTTAAATTATTCTACCATAGAACTAGCTATGCTTAAAACTTGCCTAGAAGGCCAACTTTATTCTTGTATAAATTTTGTCACACTTAGTCACATGACCTAAAATTTAGTGTATAATATCCTCTTACATAGGGTATTCCATAAATATATCCAATTTATCTTTAAGCCTTCATGCATGTAAGATATGACTTCATAAAAATACCTACTCAGCTTTTTCTTACCATCTGCAAATTTGACTAAGTGTGGGAAAACATTGTCAAAATGTTTAGGATCTCAACTTTGATCATTTATATCGTTTCTCATGCTACATCATGTGACATGACATTTAGTTCATATAAACTAGGCATGAAAATGAACAATCCCATATGATCATTTTGTCCTAACCCTTTCATGTGTGAAAATTCTAACCTCATCAATATGCTTACTTGGTTATACTTAAACCCTTTTGCATATTTGGTTAAGTATAGAAACTTACTAAATTTTTTCTAAGTATCCAACTTTTCATCTCCATATCTTCAAATATGGTTCATCTCATGAATTCAAATCTAGTGAATAATAACTAATTACTAATGTGATCATAACCATATGAGCAACTCCCCTAAACTCATCCACATGTGACAATGTGATGTTAGAAAACTCCCTTCTCAATTTTTTTGATAATAGACATAAAATGTTTAGATGATAAATATGAAGTACTAAATGAATTCCACTCATGCACACAATCACTCCAATCATCCTTAACCTTTGATATGATCCCTTGCAGATCTGTAAATCACCATATTTAGCACTAAATATCAATGGCATTCGTAATGCCAATAATATCCCTTTTGACATTAATGACATGATCATAATGCCCCTTTTTACATAAATTAAAATCATATTACCAAATACATGGGGATGTCAAGTTAAATTTGTGTAAAATATCCATTTGAAATCAAATGTTTAAAGGATGAATGTGTGACTAACAAGTGGCAAGAGCTCAGTTGCCTAAATGAAGATATAATGGTGCATGGTGATTGATAAATATAGTGGGTATAAAATTATAAATGATGTGTGATTCATCATACTAAATTATATTGATGGAGGTAATGAGGTCAAAAATTTAGTGGATCATAGAAACAAATGCATAATTTCCAAGTTGCATGATCATGGTAACTTCTAGGTAAATTAATGGTACATGTTCAAACTATCCAAAATATTATTGATGGTGAACATAAATTCAAAGGGTTAATGAGATAAAATTCAATTTGAGGTTGAAATATGGCAAAAGCATAGGATTAGATGAAATCAATAATGTATTCTAAGGAAAAATGCATAATTACCAAGTGTCTTGATCTCAAAGGCCCAAATCAAGAATGACGGCCAATGCTAAAAGTTAAAGCCAGGGACTTCATAAAGAATAATTGTAACCTAGGTCAAAATAGAATTAATTCCTACAAATATCATCATGTTTCCATTAGATCTCATTTGAATGACATAAGTAGATGCATTTATATAGTCATGGGGTTGTAAATGATAAAGTTTATATGCCATTAAAGCTCGGTATGAACCTCTAGTTCAAAGATTTATAGCATATGGGGTTTGTATTTTGGGGTCATAGTATTATTATATGATTGTGTTTGCTATTTCTTTAAATAATATTTATGAATATGATGATTTCTTGATTACTTCAAGGTTTAGATGTAGAATAGGTTTATTTAAACATAATATACCTCAAAACAAGACTATGTAGCCTATAGGCTTTTCATTGGCATGATATCTATAGGAAATCCAATAAATGAGATTGGTTTTATATCTATAGTAAATATATATTAAATATGGACTATGCACATATATAAACAAGATATGAAAGAGTGTCTTATCTTCCAAAATATTCATCTTCTCTATAAGTAGGTACTTACAGCCATTAAAAGCAGACATGATCATGGATTTATTAGGTCCTTGTGTATGAAGACTTTGTCCTCATACAAAATTAAGTGGGAAGTGGTGTGGAAGATCAAAGAAAAGAGATTTGGGGATTGGAGAGTAAAATGGAATATTTAATTCTTCTCAAAGCCTTTAAGTATTTTATTTTCTTGGTAAGATCATGACTCATCATCTACAAAACAAACTCTTATATTCTAATGGATCTCTTAACTATTGAGAAGAGCTTGAAGACTAATTAGAGAAAATGTAGGTTTACTTGTCAATGAAATATCAATCCTAATTAGATTAAAATGTGGTGGATATTTCAATAAAGGTGGCAATATCTCATTGATTAATTTCTTTATGCATGCTCTTTCTTTTTTTTCTCTCTTTCTCTATATTACCCATTCTTTTTCATTTATAAAAGGATGCTCATTTTTTGGAGTATCATGGGACTCTTTGAGATATTTCAAGATATTTTCATTTTTATAAGGCTAAACCCTATCAAAAAAATTTAAGAACTACCTCTTGAAGCAATAAAGGATTTTCTTTAGTTATCTCTTGCCTTGGATCTATGTTGAGTAAGCTATGCTTGATGGCATAGTGAAGGAGGATCTTGCTCATATACTATCCTCTTTTATGACCTCCTTTAGGGTTTTCTTAAGCTATTATAGGTCTATATTAGTGTTTTACCTAAACCTAGTCCATGAAACACTTATTTAATTAGCTAGCCTATGAGGTTGTGTGAGTTATCATTATCTTGTGTTGATCTAATGTAGGCTCAAGATTACGGGAGTCTTACATTTTTATTTAGTGTATCACCTTTTATATTTATTAGGAGTGATTTTACCTTTCTAAACCTTTTCCCTATGATAACATTAGTTTAGGTGATCCATCAAGAGGAAGCTGGCCTTCTTCAGAGGTTTAAACCTATTATAGGATACCAATAGCTTGGTGTTGTTCCCATATTTTTATTAGGAGTGGGAAAGCCTAAATAAATCCTTCACAAGGGTGAAATCTCAGTTCATAACATATATAACATCATATAGGACATGAATAATATCAAATATAATATCACTCTTCATGAATTAGTATAGATCATCGAGCAAAGAGAAATGCTACTTAAAGATTTCATAGGAAGGTCCTCTACAAATGATAAGTCAAAGACAAAACATACAAATGTAATGGGTTAAAAAAATATACCTAAATTCCCACCTTTCTTATTGATGGTGATAATGTTTGGTAAAAAGGTTCATAATTATCTAGTGGACTCACGAGGTTTAGCTAATATGATGCCAACAACTATCTGCAAGAAACTAGGGATAACCCCAGATAAATCAAATAGAGTGGTACTACAATTGGAAAAGTCCTTGGTACCTTATGTTGGGTAATTATTAAATGTACATATATAAATGAATTTTGAGCCACATGTGTAGTAATATATACAGCTTATTAATTGAAATTATAGAGGCTTTAGGTTTGTTTCTCATTCAATATTGGTCAAAGACATTAAATGGGTACATGACCACTAATTTCTCACATATGTGGTCTCCATGGAAAGGGGTAGCCAATCAGATCAAAATTGATAAAGAGAAAAAGATGAAGTACTTGCTCAAATATTACAATGCAAAAAATGACAATGTTAAATTTGTATCCTCACATGCTAGTATCTATACATTCACAACATAGTACAAGCTTTGAAATCAAGAATTTGAAATCCCTTCATAGATATAGATTCTTCATTTATATGGTGCCCAATCTAAATAAGGCTTTGGTGTTGGTCTGGTTCTAACAAACCTAGAGGGGAAATAATATTTTTCTACATTCAAATTCTAGTTCCCTTTCATCAATAAACAAGATGAATATGATGCCCTAATATTATGCTTACATTTTTCATTAAAATATTATGTCAAGTAACTACATATATTTGGTTATTTAGATCTTTTGGTCAAATAAATTCAAAGAAAATACCAATGCAAGTTGGCATATCTAAAGAAATATAATCATAGATCTAGGGACCTAATTGAGTCTTTTGAAGACTTAAACATCACATCTCTTCAAATAGAATAAAACAAAGGGCATATTCATTGGTAGCCTCAGCTATAAACTTAGCATCACTCTAAGAGTCCAAGATGTAGTGATTTTTTGTGGAGCTAGTGCCTTGTTCCTTGGTCATTAATAATGTGGATAATTTCTAGGTATTTAAAGATGATTAGAAGATCATCTAATTCATAAATAATTCTAGATATTTTAAAGACCAAATTATATATTAAAAAACTTTAGATTTTTTAATGTAAAAGATCTTGGGGAATATGTTATTCTACAACTCAATAAAAATATAATACCCATGGGAATGGTATATTTTGAAATCATATTTGACATAGATCTATAAAATAAAAATATAAAACAACCAAAGATAATTTAGTCTAATTTTATCAAAGATAATTTGAGAACTAAAGGGCACCCTTAGTATGTTGGCATTGGCCTACATTTCATTAAACATGAGAAATAAAAATTGAATGTCCTACTAATAGAACACAAGTATGTAATTAATTGGTCTTATGAAGACCTAAAGACTATTGATCTAAGGGTAATTACCCATATTATTATTTTGAATCAATGGAACAAACCCTTTAAGAAATTCCAAAGATCATTGAATCCCATTATAGAGCCTCTCATCAAAACTAAAGTCTAAAAATTACTACAAATAAAAATCATATTTCCTATTAGACATTCTACTTAGGTGCCTAACTTGGTACAAATCAGGAAGAGGAATGATGGAATCAAACTATGTCAACTTTAGGAATCTAAATAGATCCTTAAAGAAAGACAATTATCCTCTACCTTCCCTAGATGATGTTATCTAGATTTTTACTTCATCTAATATGATATCTTTCATAAACATTTTATTATGATACAACCAAGTGAGGGTATAAGTAGAAGATCTAATGAATACAACCTTCACCACAAAGTGGGGAACCTATGCTTACAAAAGATTGCCTTTTGGCCTCATTAACATAGGATAAACCTTCTAGTGAGCAATGGATTGTGCATTATAAGGAATTATTAGTAAGTGTATCATCATCTATATGGATTATCTAATTATATTTTCAAAAAATAGAGTAGATCATTTAGATCACCTATAGAGAGTTTTTGATATATGTAGAAATACAGATTATCCTTGAATCCAAAATAGAGTATTTTTGGAGTTAAAAAAGGCAAGTTATTCCAAATCATCACCAAATATGGTATTTCCATCGATCCATAATGGATTTAATCAATTTCAAAGCTAACACCTAATAATATAAAAAATAATTAAAGTCATTTTTTAGTAAGATTAATTTTTTTCAAAAAATCATCTATAGGTTTATAGAAACTATCAATCCATCAAATACCATATTGAATAAAGATGCCAAGATATATTGGAAGGATAAAGATCAAAACTCATTCCAAGGTATTAATAAAACTATTTATCAAGCCTTAGTATTGATTAGTCATAATTTAAAAAAGGATTTATTTCTATATTCCTTTTCTTTAGAACATGCAATAGCTAGAATACTCACCCAAAATGTGAAATACAATGTACATCCAATAAATTATATGAGTGCTAACCTAAGGGATGAATAATTTAAGTATTCAATTATATAGAATAATATATATATATATATATATATATATATATATATATATATATATATATATATATAGTGATCAAGGCCATGAAAATTTTCAAACACTACATTTTGAGGAAAAAGACATGTGTTATCATCCCAGACCCAACAATTAAGATCATTCACAATCAAAATGAGTTGGGTGAGAGAAGAGGCATGTGGATGGTGAATATAAAAGAGTTTTATCTAGATATCAGGTAATCCAAGATGGTGAGAGTCTAAGAGATCATCCAAATCATGATTAAAATAAATCCATGTATTTATATTTAATAAATCAATTAAGTTCAAGTGGCTGGAGGTGAATGGTATGCTCAAATAATTATTTTTTTCTCAAAGGAGCATCCCCACTAAGTTAGATAAGGAAAAAAGAATATATTTAAGGATAAATTCCTCCCATTATATGATAAAAGGATTAGTACTTTATCTCAAGAACTATGAAGGCATCTACCTAAGATGTGTCTCAAGAGAAGAAGCTACATATATCCTAGATAACCTACACTAAATAGTAGGTAGTGGATACCTCTTTAAGACTAAAACAACTCATAAAATATTAATAATGGGGTATTATTGACCCACTATTTTTAGAGATTCCAAAAACCATGTCAAGACCTATCATAAAAGCCAAGGCTTTGGGAAGAGATAACGTAATGATGCCATACCACTACAACCAGTCATTAAGGGTCATCATTTTTCATAATGAGGTATTGAAATCATTGGGGTGATCAACCCTAACTCCTTGTTAGATCATACATTTATATCTACATCCACTAATTATTGCACTAGGTGGATAGAAGTTATGGATACAAAAAACTCTAGAGCTCAATATGTCATCAAGTTCTTTGAATAAAATATAATAAAAAGGTTTAGTACTCCCATATATTTATTAAATGATAATGATCTAACTTTCCAATCAATATATTTCATTGAGTGGGCCTTTAATAATTATATCACAATCAAATCCTCTTAAAACTATTACCCCTAAGGGAATGGGGTGGTTGAATCTATAAACAAGAACTTAATGGATACCATCAGTAAGTTAGATAAAGATAATCCAAGAGAATGGCACCTAATATTGAAATATGCATTATGGGTATATAGGAGAAGAAAAAAAAAGGCCCTAAAGACCTCACCTTTCCTAGTAGTATATATATGACAACTTGTTTTACCCATTTCTCTCAAAATCCCAATCTATTAGTTCATGTAGGACTATATGATAAATGATGAAAAGACTCAGTCTAGATTATTGTATATAGACTAGCTAGAGGATGCAAGGAAAAAATCACTAAAAATATTCAAAAATTACCAAGACATTATTAAAATATGGTTTTATAAGAGGTCTAAGATCAAGGCCTTTTAGATTTTAGACCTAGTGCTCATATGGGATAAATCTCAAAAGAAGAAAGGCCAATATAACACATTCAATTCCTTATGAATTATACCATATCAGGTTTCTAAAATATTTTCTAATAATGATTTCTATTTGAAGGACCTTAAAGGTAATGACCTAGACATCTTAGATAATAGGCAATTTTTGAAGCACTATTTCATGGCTACCCCCACTAAGGATGTCTTTGAATAATACCAAACACTAAAGTAGAGTATATTTTACTGATTTCATAGTTAATTTCCCTATTTTCTATCATTTGAAATAATTATAGTAGTTTTTAATTTATAGTTTAACCTTTCCTACTTTATCTGTTTTATTCTATTATATTGGTTCCCTATTTTCTAGAATGTGTCTTTTGTTTTGTAATAATATGATTGAATTCTTTAAATGTGATCAGATTGATGTCCAATTTATTATTCTTCTCATGTATTCTTTATTTTTCATATCAAATCCATGAGAGCATGACTAAAAAGGGAGAAAAAGTATAATAAAATATTAAACAAAGTACACAAGTTGGTTTATTTATAGGTTTTACACCCTTTTGTTTAGGACTTTTAAAATTTAGGTAAGCAAATAAAAAAGTGGAATATAGTTATATCACAACTAAATGCTTTTATCAGTTATATAAAATTTTCTCTCATTTGATTCTTGAAAATTTATATTTTTTTTTTCATTCTTTGGATCAAACACACCTTCCACACTAATAATTATTTTATGATAATAACCATTGATATAGATGCAAATGGCAAGGACATTTTGGTAAATTAAATATTTATTTATCTTAAACATAACCAACTCATAATGGTTCCTAACCCTTTATTCCATTTGTATTCCAAAAAATAATAAGAAGAAGAGAGGACCAATGCATCCTAATGAGTGATTAATAAACCTAAAATAAAATATAAAGTTGATCAAGACTCGCATGATGAAATAAGATCAATGTATCATACATCATGTAAGTTTATGAAAGGAGAAAAAGGGGGGAATAAAAGGTATCTCTATTGGGGATATGGATGACTAGATGATAACATAATAATGTTTTATTTTCCAAAGTTTTTTATGGTTCAAGGAAACTAGAATGAAACCTACAATTTATTCCAAGTCTTTACTAAAAGTTTCAAAACAAGGGTAAGATAAGATAACTTCATAACACATATATCCAAGGTATGAACAAGACTATTATGATTCATGAAATTTTTAGGGAGTCTCTTTCATGTTTATATTTTAATTATCCTTTTTAGTATGATTCATGTTCAATTTATAATTGCTAACCAAATATTCTAGGATCTTGAATGCTCTAGAGTATTCCCCCTATGAGTCACTAATTTTCGTACTCAACATAACCCATTCTAAAAAAATTCAATTAAGGACCCATCACCATCTAAAAAGACTAATTCTATTATGGGAATCCATTTTATTGAAATATATGTGTGTACTTGTCAAGATAAGGATTTAATTTTTTTCCATATCAATGATTCTTGTTAAGTATTCCCTTTTGTGATAATATACTTGATATTTTCCCAATTATCTAGGTTTTTAATATGAGTTTCATTTGGACTAGCCTATTAATGGATTTTAGGAGTTTTGCATGAATGTAGGTTTTCTTAATGTTTATGAAAACTACAAATGGAAATTCCTAAGTTTCAAACTTAGTGTAATTTACACTTAACATGTTGCTATTCATTACTTTTGTATAGTTCACAACTTTTGGGTCTTTGATAATTTTTCCTTCATAAATTTTGGTTATTGGAAATTTTATCTTCAACATTTTCATTTTCATGACATTAAAGCCTTCAAAACCTTTTATATTTATGACTTTTGTTTGGTACTTCTTCTAGGTCTTTGCGTCTTTATCTCTAAAGCTTTTTGCATTTACATATTTTACACTTCAAATTTCTTAGGCCTTCATGATATTTGTTCTTCTCAATTCTTGTTATCAAGATTTTTGTAGTCACAACAATTTTATATCATAATATTTGTTCATTGTAAATTTTGTTTGTGCCAATCAAATTGGTCTCTATGGCTTTAGAGTCTTTGTTCTTCAAAAAATTTAGTCATCAAAAATTTTATCTTCAATAAAATTGGAAAATGAATATTTCAACCAAATTCCCAACACCCAAATTTTAAGAGAATGCCACATGGCATAGCTAGATTATTTACAAAATCAATGACAAAGTGACACCTATCCAAAGATGATAGTGTAACATACCTTTGAACATTTATAAAGTATATATGGTATACCTGACAAAGTAAAGTGGTAAAGTTTGAATTAAATGAGTAAAGAAAGCCTAGAGACATTAGAAATTAATGTCACATGAAAAAAAATTAAATCTATACATCCTCAAACTATATGAACAAATTATGAAGGGACATTATGATTTATTATTTTCTAAAAATCTTGAGCTAACTTACACTTTAAGAGAACTCAAAGCCCTATCTACCTACATATACTTGAAAGATAATTATACAAAGTGACAAACCAACTAAATTATCAGTAGAATTATTTAGGTAAAACATATAGTGATATGGATTCATCTTCCAAGGTGTTCATAGTAGCTTCTCCACCATCTAAGTTCTTTATCAAAGATTCTATGGAGTGCATAGATACACTATTTTACATGACATTATTCAATGATGAATATGTTAATTACACATAATTATGGGATGTGATTGAAAATGTGGAGACACACTCAATTTAGGAGGACATAATAGCTAAGAAAAATCAATTGGTAGTTTACTTACTAATATTAAAATGATAAAAACTCAATTTTTTAGTTTTTAATCTAGAAGCAATGCCATGCATCAATTTACTCCACGACCTATTATTTATGGGTAAGATATCTTATGGTTTTATTTATCATCTTCAACATAAAATAGTTGTAGCTTACATTTTGGGGATGCCTTCTAGATATATTTGTGGCTTCCTATTGTAGATGCCATATATGATGGCCCTAGGTTGACACTATAAAAGAAAACCAATGCAATGGAGAGTGTACTGCACAAAAGGATAATACTAGGGGAAATGGTGATTTTCAAAGCCACCACTCTCATACCAATCACAAAATTTATAATTGGAATTTTAATTAGGATGGTTATGCTCAATAGGTTGTTTGGGTACACAAGCATCTAATACCTCCAATTAGATTAGGTGCCACTCATTGATTTTCTAATGACCTCAAAATTTATGCTTTCCCTTGGGGAAATCATTAGTACCAAGTTAGTGGAACATATGTTCAAGAAGGACAAGATACCCATAGGAGGTAACATATGATGTCTTACTTATTGGATGTTATTATGGCCAATGTATACATGCATAATGGATCACTCTAGAGTCCAACCCAATATTGAATTAATAATAGGGTATGTGACTATTTCTCCTTCTTAAATATCTAATCATATATGAGGAACATTGTTAGGATTGCCAAGAATGTTTACCCAAAAATATGGAAAGCAATCCATGAGAAACCCCTTCTCTAAGTATCTAAGGTTAGCAATAAAACATTAGGGCCAAGAGGATATAAATAGATATAGCTTGATTATATAGTAATCAAGGTTTTAGGGAGAAAGGTTTTCCCCTTGTGTCTACCTAAGTATGTTCATAAAAAACTAGCTTAATAAATATCCTATCAACTATGGTGGAGTATTGATAAAGATATGAAAAAGAAGCAAAAAATCATTTTACATAGATCTTCTCTGATGATTAGTTGGATGTTCTATATAAATAGGAGACCTTTTGGAGAGGTTGGGATAATTTGAGAGTCATATCCATTGGATTTATTAAAACACAAAGATTGGGATCCCAATGGAGATATTCAAAATCATATCCAAGTTTTTGGCATTCCTTACCAATATGAGCTATATGACCATGATTTTATCTTTTAAAATTCTAAGGATTTTGTTGAGGTATAGGAGAGGGAAAATATGATTGGTTTAATACAATATCACTTGAAAGATATACAAATTGATCCTTCCCTCACCATTGAAGAAACACATAACAAGATTCTACCTCCAGGTGGATAATCATCAATAGACTACTTGTCTTCAATTCCCTCCCAGTAAAATGATGTCCAAGGGTAACCATATTGACCACCACTAATCATGATGATGGATATTAAGTATAATTTAGGTGTGGAAGACATCCATGTTGCCACTATCACTTGGGGAGGAGAACATCAACTAATTAGCATTAAATCATCTAAATATGAGGATGTAAGCCATCCTATTGTAAATGAATCCCCTATTATTATGGGTACAAAGGTTCCATCTCATCCTCTTCAAAATGTTATTCCTTAAATAAAGAAAATATTTTTACATTATAAAATAAATCTTATAACTCCTAAGGGTCTTACTCAATCAACTGATGCCACTACAAATTCAAGCATAGATACATCATCAAAATTAGGGATTGAAGACCAAGTTGATATCCTAAAAGAGAATGGGGAAATAATGAAATGTGATCAAGCTCCTTTGGTTTATTACCCCAAGGATAAATATAAGGAGGAGGAGCTAGAAAATTATATGTTCTTGAGCCTTCAAAGATTAAAAGTAAAGGCATCGATGGATCCTAAATCATTAGATGATCATGTTTCTACTATTGTCTTTTCAATTAATATTATTTATTCAATTTCAATTTCTACTATTGTCTCTATAATTCTTATTGTTTCCCCAATCTCCATTTTTTTTACAACCCCTATAATGTCTTCAATTCCTATTACTAATTATCTTATAGTTACTTCCACAACTTATAGTATTTAGATTATTTCTCTAGGTATTATTGACCATGTTATCCCCAAGACCAAGAAGGTCCACTTCAATAATCCTTTGGGAAATCTTAAAGCTATACAAGGGTCAGTACAAATTTTTAAATTAGGTCTCTCTATGTTATAATCCACTACCACTCTTGATACCATAATGACAACATATAAAATATTTGGTATGAAGGTTGTTTACACAGTGTATCCCCTCCCAAAAGTTGGCAATGTAGACTAACATAAGATTATTTGTCCTTCCATGCAAACCCAAATTCATGCATAAGCATTAAGTAAATATTTAGGATATATTTGGTTAGAATATTCCACCTAATATACTCATCCAATTGGTCCTACACAATTGGTGATCCCATAGTGGGTTGTATATCTTAAGGCCCACATTTCTCAAATGCCTAACTTAGCAATAATAGAGCTAACCTAGATGAGTTGTATTTTTGACTAGGCCATAAGAACTGTGCAAAGGATCAAGAAAATCAAAATCCAAGATGACTCTAGTATAAACATCATTTTATAGTAAAGATAAGATGTATTCTAATTATCTAAGAGGAAGAACTAGAAACTAGGAGAGTCTCCATACAATGAGGACTTATTAACATAAATGGGGAATCAATATGAGGCTCTAGGTGAATTGCATAGAGGCATAGATTAGGGAAGGGAGAAATTACAAAAAACACTAGACTAAATAAGGGAGTAACAATTAATTGTGCATTTTCCCATGGGAATTGAAGGCAATGTCTAGAATGCAACCCTTAGGCTATATAGCATTATGGACATTATTGGGATAATGAAAGCTAAAATGTCTCATTATCTTATTTAAAAATATAAATTATTAAATTATTAAAAATAAGATGAAAATAATATTAACTTCCTGGTCTTATACACAACTGACAAGGCCTACTACCATTTAAACCTAATGACACCACTTTAAATAGTTAATACACTTAGCATGGTGGTTATCTGAACACATGAAGTGAGGGATTAGGTATCAAGTATGCAAGCCTTGATCTTTAAAGTAACACAAAATGAAAATTTTAGAGGAGTTTAAATTGTCTCAAGTTAGAAACTCAATATGAAATTTGATTACCAAGTCCAATTTTAATAGCTTACTATAACAATCATCTACTAATTTCAAATAGAGCCTTCAAGGATGTATATTGGATGAATTAGACAAGAAATCAGTTTTATAAGAAAGAAAGTAACCAAGGTATAAATATTTCAAGTGGAATTTAAAACCACTAATGTTGAGCATAGACACCTATTGGTATAATTTAATAAGATCCACATGAAATCTCTATTGAACTTTTACATTATTAGGTTCCAATATATTGTGGTGAACAAGCACTACTAGGCTTTGAAAGTAAGTAAATGAGGATATTCGAGTGCAATGCATCCACTAGATATTTTAGTCTCACCCACTATCACAATAAATTTAGTTACAATGAAATCAACTACCAACATGCAAGTGTCATATTCTATATATACTTCCTTGTAGGAAACTTATTTTTTAATTACATATTATGGTTGTAACATTAATTTTTTTCTAATGATTTTTTTAATATTTTTAATTGTTGGCTTCATCTTATCTATACATGTCATATGTGGCTCTTATCACATAGGATATTAAAAAATGGTGTAACTTTGGGTATTACTTGAAAGATTAGGTGTCCCTATCCCAAGCATATATACATGTATCTTCCTCATTCCAAAGGGAGGAGAACATTTTGGACAATAAATATAGATAATAAATCCTTCAATTTCTTTTCAAGTTTGTGTTGTATGGTTGTCTCTTTCATTTTTGTATTTTATGGATCCTATGGTTTGATCTAAATAGTAGTTTACCTCTTTGATATGTATTATAGAAATTTCATATGTCTTATGGACAATAGTAAAATATTTTCAATTAATAATATGCAACATTAATTTTAGGTTGATCAATTTGGATTTCATGAAATAGGTTTGCCAGGCTAATTTTTGGATTTATGTAGAAGTACCATTTTGATGCAACTTCCTAGACTGAGCAATAACTAGTCAAAAGTGCTTTATATTTAATAGCTATAACATTTTATTAGGAGATGCAACATCAATCTTAATATAAATAATCTTTATCTAGTGACTTTGAATTAATTTCATTTTATACCTATGACTTCTTTAATGTGTTTATAAGTTTTATGTGCTAAAGCAACAAGCTACAAGCATTAGTTCTTGGTGTTTGTCCTTATTATGGAACCAATTTGAGAGAATCATTTCTCTATATTTATAACTCTTCTTTCTTTCCTTACCCTTCTCTCTAATTTTGGTTTCTTTGATTCATGCCCAACTTAAGATAAATCAATAACCATTCCATACAACTCAAGTGGATCTAGGATTCACATCCATATCCAATACATCTAGAGCTAGCAATTACTTTGCTCACTATCGTTCCACCAAGGGTTAATATAAAACCTAATACCCTAAAAATCATGACCTATAATGAATTTCAACTCCATTGAGATCCTAAATCATTAAAGGCTACCTCATAAATTTACATAGTGTGAATAAAACCCATATCAATAGAATTATATCAATAAAGGTTGATACAATGTATGTAAATATATATAAAATAAGAATACTAAAATAGATAGGATAGGGTCAATATAGTTTTTTAAAAATGATGCATTCACAAAATTATATTGACCAATGTCGATATAGTTTGATAGAGAGATCAAATAAAATTTTAACTAGATCAGAATGGTCAGTATAACTGTCTGAGTAAATTAAATTTAATAGAATTAAATTTTTTGATACAAAACTAAATTTGAGTTGCTTAATCAAGTTGACTAAAATAATTAAATAAATTTAACTATATCAGACTGAGTTAATATAGTTGGACAAAATAATACCTAATAAAAAATTAAATCAACCTCATTTGGCATAGTTGCTTGAAGAAATAAAACATAAAGGTCTAAGTGTAAGGTTGTATCATCTTTTGTCAATGTAGACAACTATAAAAACATAGAATAATAAAATTTTATCAACCTAAATTGATGTAGTTTTCTAACAAAACACTAAGATTAGACTCGATTCACCTACATTGATGTTGATTTATATATAACTATAGATAAATATAATTATTTTGACTCATGCCATTATAATTTCTTAAAAATAAATAGATAGTAGACTATATCAACCCACATCAATGTACCATGATAGAAAAATAGAGATAAATAAAACTATATTCACCTGTACTAATAGAGTTTGTTAAAAGAAAGAAAAACTAGTTAATTCACATCAGGTTCTCTATAATGTATACAATGGGATAGGATTAACCTTTAAATTATCATATCTAAGTGATTTAGACTTGGATAAGGTAAAATTAAATAGATCCCATTGATACTTAATGTATCGGGATATGACCAAATGGATCCCATTACATCATGTTCCACTCATTATAATCAAGTAATAAGTTTTAAATAGATATTAGGCTAATTAATTTAGATAGTTGATAAGTATAATAAAAAATGTTTTATTGCTTGTTTTAATTCCATTGATAATTTGGTACAAGAGTATGATATGGTGATATTAGAATGTATAGATGTACATATATATATATTTGTAGAAATACTATGATATTTATAATTATATGTTGATGTGATTTCATGATTAGGTAATAGTTTATTTAATATGTTTACTTTGTATTTTATTTAGTTATCTCTTTTTCACATGACTCAAGATAATGACCTCTTTTTTGATGAGATGAAAGTAGGATAGTGTGCCTTGAAAAAAATTTGTGGGGGAACATTTTATGGGAGTGATGATAGATATGAGAATAAACAAGGAACTATAGATTAGACACACATGCAATTATGATTGTTATATAATGTCTTATTTGTCTAGTGTGTTGTGGTTTGAATAGTCATATACATATATAATTATTTTGAAGATTATTTTTGATTTTGTTGGTGATTATTTGACTATTTTGAGTTATTTTTAGTGCACTTATTTGTGTTAATAACAAACCATCTTATTTTCATGTGTGCATGGTTACTCTTAGTGCTAATTTGTTGATTATTTGATTGTGTTGAGTCATTTTCTAAATGCATTGAATTATAAGATTAATAACCTTTCTTCATTAATTATATGAGTTCATTTAATCATGCACAGTAGTATTTAATTCATATGGAGGTTTTTTAAATGTGTCTTCAAGTATCAGTGTGAGCATAACATGTGTTTGCATTAATAATAATAGAAAAATCTACTTTTAAAGTCCTTAGACCCTAAGGGGACTTTAGACCCCAAGGGGACTTTAGACCCTTATGACACACTTAGACACATTCAAAATTTAGTTTGTTTATAAAAATATTTGCATGGGTATATGAAGGAATTTTAATATGTATTCCTTATAATGATTACAATATTATTGTCATTGGTTTTGGAAAAAAAAACATGATCAAGGGTTCAAATTTGTGATATATTTATTAAGTAGTATTATTTGGGAAGAGGAATGGAGAGTAGTTGGGGGATGCTATATGGATAATCCATATGCATTTTACTTGGTAAAAAAAAGAAGAATGCTTGCTTGAGAACCATGATATGTTTGGAATGGTGAAGTGGAATTTGGGTAAGAGGCCATAGAGAAATAATGATGGTTGGTAAAGAACTAGTAGATAAAAGAATGGAAGGTTTAATAAAGAGCATGACATTGGAAGAAGAAAGAAGAGAAGAATGTGGTTTTGAAGGCGATTCTTGGCCTCTATCTTTAGTAGTAGGAAAGTAATGAATTTTTTGATTTGATTTTTTTAAAAATAAAATAAAATGTGATTGTTTAGTGCCATTGCATTTTAGATCTTGTTGGATAAATAAATAAACAAAACTTTTGTTTGAAATATGCTACAACAAAGATTAGTGGCTGGGAAATTCCCTTTGTGATTTTAATTTAATAAATCATGTCTAATATTTATTGAGTTTATTTTCTATGTAAAATGACAAATGAAAAAGATTGGGATTTAATTTTAGTAGGCTATTGTAAATTCTTGTTTTCAACAAAATCCTATTTGTATGCTCATTATACATATTTTGATTTGGAAACCCTAACTATGGGATTATGGGTAAGGTTTTGCCCTTATCCACAAGGCCATAATGAAGATCATACTAACCCTATTATACTCTCTAAAAGTATCTCTATGTAAGGAGGCTAAAATATCAATAGATGTTGATTAGTTAATATTAATTATATTTTATTGTTCTATGAGTATGATTGCATCACTAGGAACCATGTAGAAGTGTTCATCAGCCTACTTTTATACATCTAAGTGGTGGAAAAAACCACCTACAAATATAAAAATGGGATTCATTTACCATGAGATGTTAATAATAAGATGTAGCTTTATTTTTATCAACCTATAAG
>JARHVA010006005.1:340000-470000 GCA_037957365.1 Torreya grandis
TTTATTCTTCTTCTACATGCTTTGTTTCATCACATAGTAATAATGAATCTAAATTATGGTATGAAATATTATGACATGGTAATTTTATAAGTTTACATGATATGTTTGAAAATAATCTTGTTGTTGGACTTCTTTCTATTCCCTCTCATCATGAAATTTTTGATGGTTTCTTACATGGTAAACAACATACTAACCCCTTTCACAAGAATCATGATGCGAATTCTTCACATCCTTTAGAATTGATTCATAGTGATGTTGTAGGACCTCTTGAAGTTGTATCTCTTAATGTTTCTTTATATGTTGTTACTTTTATTTATTATTACACTAGAATGATAGTCTTTTTCATTATTTTTTTTTTTGATGTATAGTCTAAATTCAAAGAATTTAAAGCTAGTGTTGAAAATGCATCTGATTTTTATATTAAGAGATTAAGAACTGATAAGTTTGGTGAATATGTTAGTAAAGATTTTGATTGTTTTTGCATTATTTGTGGTACTTAAATTAAATTAACAACTCCTTATTACCCTCAATAAAATGGTATTGTTCAAAGGACAATCCACACCATCATAGAAATATATAGAATAATGATACAATCTACAAATATTCCTAAATATTTATAGGTCAAAGCCATGAATAATTTTGTGTATATTCTAAATAGAGTCTATATAAAATATTTTCATCTTTCTACCCTTTCATACATGTGTACTAAAATTAAACCTAGTATGCCTCATCTTGAGATTTTTGGTAGTCCTGATTCTATCTTTATTCTTAATTTTAAAAGAAATAAGCTTGATCCCACTTCCTATTATTGCATTTATTTAGGTTATAAAGGTAATAAAAAAGTTTTAGGAGTGTATTATCCTTATAAACACTAGATCATTTATAATAGGAATATTTTTCTTATTGAAAAATATTTTTGTGAGCCCTCTATTGAACCTCCTTAGTGTTCTTCTATTGATGAACATGAATCTCTTATTTTTCCTTGTGATGAAATGGATTCATTTAAGGAAGTTGATCCATCTTTGGATAAATTAAAATATAAGGAACCTCATAATTTTCATGTTCAATATAAAATACATAAATGGGTAGAATCCTTAATCCAATCTTCTAATTTTGATAACCTTAATAAATTAACTTGAAGTCAACATTATTATCATACATTAATGATTATGTATGAATGTGAACCTTGATCATTTGAGGAATCCACTCAAGATGATAGATGGAATGTTGTTATGCAATTTGAATATAATGACTTAATTAGAAATTAGACTTGGGATCTTGTCCCTCCTCTACATAAAATACATTGTTAGTTTTAAGTGGCTTTATAAGATCAAATATAATTCAATAAGTAAAATTGATAAGTTTGAATCTAGGTTAGTTGTTTGTGGGTTTACTCAAAAATATAGGATTAACTATGTTGAAACATTTGGTCCTATATAAAAAGTGAGTACAATTAGACCTTTTATTACTCTTTCATCCCAAATTGGTTGGGTTATCCTCCAAATAGATGTCAATAATTCATTTTTTAATGGTGATTTAGAAGAGGAAATCTACATGACTCAGCCTAAAGGTTTCACTGGCCCTAATAGAGAAAATTGTGTATGCAAGTTAAATAAATATTTTTATGGTTTAAAAAAAGCTCTTTGAGCTTGGTATTCTAAAATTACTTATTTTTTCAAAGAATTGGGTTTGTCTAATTACTACTATGATAATGATATCTTTGTTAAAGTTAAAAAATTTCATTTGATTTGATTTGATTATATGTTAATGATTTTTTGATTAATGGTGATCTATCTACTTTAATCAATAAATATAAAGATAAACTAAATCAAATATTTGAAATGACTAATTTAATTATTCTACATCATTTTTAGGAATGACCATATTTCAAGATAAACTTTCTATTATTGTATCACAATCTCAATATGCACATAACCTTCTTGTTAAGTTTAACATGATTTATTGTAAGTCTTATTCTACTCTTTAAATTTGGTTTTAGAATTGATCCAAAACAAGTTTGTATAACTCTAACCCTAATATATATAGATAGATTATTGATAGTTTGATTTAATTAACCATTACTAGGCTAGATATTTCATATGTTGTTGATGTCACTTCTATATTTATGCAGGATCCATATTTAGATAATTGAAAATTAGCTAAATAAATTATTCATTATATGAAAGGAACAATTAATTTTGATTTATTTTATTATTCTATTGATAATGCTAAATTATATGGTTATTGTGATTCTAACCATGTTGGTGATATTATAAATCATAAATCCACTTCTGGATATGTGTTTAAGTTTGGAGTAGGTGTTATCACTTAGAGTAGCAAGAAGCAACCTACTATATCTATTTATTCTACTAAAATAGATTAAAAAAGTGTTATTAAAGTTTTCAAAGAAGCCATGTGGCTATGAATGTTTTTGTAAGAACTTCATTTGGGTGTTTCTTACAGTACCATATATCACTGTGATAACTAAAGTTGTATATCTCTGGAGAAAAAACTAGTGCAATACCAAAAAACTAAACATATTGAAGTTCATGTGCATTTTATCTGAGAGAAAATATTCAATGGTTATATTATTCTATATTTATGTCCTATAGATGAATACATGAAAGATATATTTATAAAACCACTTGGTGCTCCCAAGTTTTGTCACTTTTGTGTAATGTTGGGCCTCTAAAAGTTACCATTGAGGGGGAGTGTGCATGACAATTCCATTTCCTAACATCCATGTTTTTTTTGTTTTCTTCTATACTTCTCATTATAAATCATTGTAAACTTCATGTGGAATTTGTAGACACCTAAAACTAGCCATCAATGGCCTTTGATTGGACTTCAAACCGATTCTTACTAACCATTGTAAATTAAGCTTAAGAATCATTGAAAATATCAAAATTTTCTTGTGCATCATTTTTCAAAGCTCATAATCTCATTAAAACATCCATAATTAGGGTATCCTACCATAATCAACAAAAAACATTTCATGGATTCATCTCTAATCATCATGTGGCATCATAACGTGCAATTTGGCCTATTAAATTCCTAGGTGAATTATCCATGTGAAATTAATGAATTACCAAAAAAAATTAAAAAAATGAAATATCTTAGTTTTTCATGATTACCTTTTGTGAGCTGTCAAGCCTTTGAAAATATCTCACCCATGCCTATTCATTTAAAATCATTAATTATAGACATATTTTCACTCTACTAGGGTTAATTGACTCACTTAGGTTATATTTGAGCCCATTCCATGTTTAAACTATATTTTAACTCACCTTGAGTAGGGGTTAGTTCCTAAGGATATAAATGAAAGCTTAAACCTCTTCACAAAAGATCTTGGATATTGTAGAGTTTAAATGCAAGTTTTTTCATAAGACTCATAAAAATAATGATATAATGCCAAAATATTGATCCAAGATAACCCGCAATTATAATCCATATCAAGCAAGCCACAAGCCAACAATGGTGCCAAGGAGAGAAGGATAAAAAATACTCCATTGTTTCTGTGCTAACTCAGACTTACATAAAGATCGACATTGATCAGGCATAATCAACATCAATTCTACCTAACCATCATCAGTTTTGCCTAACTGACATCAATTATAGGTAACTTCCATTGTTCAAGATGTAGAGAAAAACAAGGCATAAAAACTTGTATTTTGAATCTTTTTATAACTCATAATTGTTATTAATAGATTTCATTGATTTGTAAACTCTCTATTTAATTAATTTATTGCAAGTTTTTAAAAGTTTTCATAATATATTTAACTAAAATTTTTAGAATCATGTTTGTTTTGCCTTTGGGTTCATAGGTAACCAATTTTGGTCCTTATTGACTGGTATCAGTTATTACCAACCAACATTAGTGCCCTAGTAACTAGCATCGGTCACAAGTGATCGATATCAATTTTTGTATTTTAAAAATAGGAAACTTGAGAGATATGTTTTGAAAACTTATTTTCTCATCCATTATTTTACTTCAAATTAGAAGGAAAATCTCTAACCCTTGTAGGTCTAACATAGGATTAGAACATGAATTTTTAAATTTAAATGCTTGAACATTACAGTCATATAAAACATCCAAATTGGTAGCTTGAGTGTGGCTTATAACAACCAATCCATAAGACCTTCTTGCATGCTCTCATAACACTTATAGATTCATTTTTGATTATAACAAGTCATCTATAGACTTCTCAAACCTTATTCTAACTCAACTAGGCTACATTTCCCAAGCTAATTCTATCCCTCAAGTCCTAAGCTTATAGGATAGGAACACCAAACCTAAACAATAGCATTAGACCCTCAGGTGTATCATTTTTGGCATTTTTGTCCAATCACATTTCAAGCCCAAATGACCATTTCCATCTAATTCCTATTCTTCATTATGTCAGCCTAGCATGAATAAATTAAACCCATGACCAATAGTTCCCTATAAAAATCCATTCAAAGGTCATTTAGAAAAAGGAGGTGATAAATATTATAAATAAAGCAAGAATAAAAACAAACCACTAAAGAAAATTTTCTTATTCTCTAAATATAGTCACCTAACACAACTATAAACATATTTAAACTCTCACATTAGTCTCTATCCACCTCAAGCACTCTCAATTTGGTATTTTTGCATCCTCATTACACTATTGCATAAATCACATCAAGTGGGATAACTACATATGACTTGATCCCTCTTAAAAGTATTGGTATATAGGTATCATGCCCACATAAAGGGGTATGGATACACATTCAGTGCATCTTACACACACTAACCCCCTTCTTTCTCAAGTTTTATCAAGAATAATGAAGGTCTAGAGTTTCAAGATTAAATCAACTCTACAATGAGATCCATCAACATTCATGACTTGAAATTTCATAAGCAAGATCACATAGAGACAATGGACAAAACCCATAAAAATTGGATCTCTATGACTAGCTTGGATAATAATAATAGGACCTAGACTATAACACTAGACCCTAAAGTATCCTATTTTTAGTGCTCCTATCATTTCATTGAATGAAATCGATATCTAGGTTCACGACACTGTCTCAGTCCTATAAAGCTAGTTTCAGCCTATATCTTAGCTATCTCAGTCCAATTTTAATCTAAGTTGAATTTATACTTATTTATTGTTATTTTTACAAAGGTTTAAAAGGCACAATAAATTTTACAAATCAATATTGTAATTATTGCAATATTATTTACTAATTTATTTATTCTAGACCCTAAACTAAATTAAGAATAAGACTCCAATATTCCTAAAAAAATTAAATCATTTGGTGAGCTTGACTTACTTTATTTTTGCATAAAACCCCTAGAAACTCGAGGGAGAATTCCTTTCTAATTTTTATAATTTTTTTGCATATTTAAATTAGAAATTTATATTAATTTTTTTATTTGTCTTAGTAATTTTTAAAATAATTTCATTCAAACCATATTTGCCTATACTAGGTCTCGATATTTTTTCATTATTTTTCTAATTTTTTTTGCATATTTAAATTAGAAATTAACATTTTATTTTTGAAAATTTACCTTAGTAATTTTAAAAACAATTTCATTCAAACCCTAGTTAAATATACTAGGTCCCTTTGTTTTTGAGGTATCACCTTACACATAAATAAAAATTTCCCATTTAATTTTTTAAATTTACCATAGTAATTTTGAAAATCATTTTTCTTTCAAACCCTAATTGCATATACTAGGTCCCATACTTTTGAGGTATCACCTTACATGTTTTTGAGCTTTGTATCCTTTTTATGCATATTGCAATTCATTATTTAGATTATTTGTTTAATATTTTCTTTCATTATTCAATTTGTTTTTATTTATCCACCTAAGATCCTTACATCTCTTCCTTTGAGATGAAGTGTAAGACTTACTAGGAACCCTCCTAAATTCATCCAAATTCCTTCAACTTGACCATATACCATGGATAAAAAACTATCTTAAGTTCTTGATATAGATCCTACACATCTAGATTACACCAATTTCTATGAGGATAATTTTGATAATGAATAGTATGAGAATAACAATGATGATACACATACTAATGTTCATGACCCACCACATCAAACTCTTGATCCACTTCTACATATTGTTGATAATGTTGTTGTCATCAACAAAGACTTGATTTTAGAAAGTTTTAGAGAAAGACTCAAGCAACAACCTTGAGATCATACTCTTATCTTACAAGCTATCATGGAAATTAAAAAGGCTAAGCAAGTTGAGTCTTCCATTCCTTCAGAGCATCCATTTTCACATAACACTATGGGGGAAACTATGTCTCAACAACCCCCTATAGTATCCCAAACTTCTTATGAGCCACCACCAGTCATGGCTAGTATATCTTTATCTCCCAATGTGGCTACCCCTATGTAAGAGATAAAATTTCTTCAATCCAAGGTGTTATATCTTGAATAAAGTGCTTCTAGACCTACACAAGCCTTGTATTCTTTTGCTCTACTTCATACACCATTAGCACATCATATTACTTCTACACTCTTTCCATCATGTTTTGTTCAACCCAATATCACTCTATATGATAGCAAGGGTGATCCAAAGATACACTTGAGAACTTTTCATGCAACATGCTTGGACTATGTACCAAATGATTGGTTATTAACCATGCTATTTCTATAGATTCTAAAGGATTATGCTTTACAATGGTTTTGTAGTCTACCAAATTGGTTAATTAATGCATTTAATATTTTAGATGACATGTTCCTATCTCATTTTAGCATTAACATAGGTGAAAAGGTTTCTTATGCCCAAGTTGCACAATAGAAACAAAGGTCAAATGAGCATCTCATAGATTATGTTCTTCAATATAAGACTATCTTGGCTAAAAAGACTATCCCCATGGTCGATCAAGAATTGTAAGATATCATCAAATAGAGTCTTCTACTAGGTTTGCATGAGTCAATAATGTTCAAAATATTCTCTTCCTTCACTGAGTTATGTCATAGACTAAAGGAAAGGGAAGTCAAATTAATTTCAATGGGAAAACTCAATTACACAAGCATATAAAAAAAAGAGTAATGGCAAAGTCCCATATAAATTAAAGGTTAATGATAGTAAGATTCAAAATAAAACTATAGTTAATGTAGTTTTAGAGCCCCCTCAACAAGTGGTTTTAGTTGCACCTCCTTGATGAACCTTTACCAATTTACTAGTATCTCTAGCTAGAGTTTTACAACAAATTTTGGAATGTAATATCATATCTCGCACTCCTATTCAAGAATTTGATATAAAAAAGCCTCTTCCATGGGAATATGATTAGAATGCATTTTTTGATTTTAATAGGGCATTAGACCACATGAAAAATAGATGCATCAATTTGAAACACAAGATATAGGACTTGATATATGGAAACATTATTGATCTTAGCACTTTAGTTGAGCCTCCTCTAGCAAAGAAAAAATAAGACAAAGCTTTACAAATCTTCTCAGATCCTTTCCCACAAAATTCTAAATAAGAGATAGGGGATACATCAGGTGTTCACCATGCATATCATGTACATCATCCACCAGCTACATATTAGGCACCTTTAGTTGAGTTGCATCTTTTGACCAACATGATTGGTGTGTCTAATTCCAAAGTTATATCTAGAACTTCCATCTCCTTCTCAGAGCAAGAGATAGTTGAGGATGATTTAGATTACCTTGTACTCTTTATCAGAGCTTACATTAATCATCATCCCATTCATAGTGTTCTCATAGATAATGGATCTAGTGTGAAAATGTGCACTATTACATTACTATAGCATTTGGGATATTCAAATTAGGTTATTACTCTGATAGACATAGTTAGCAATGGATTTAGTGGGCATATAAAAATTTCATTGGGTGAGATTGTAATTAATCTATAAGCTAGTCTAACACATGTTGCCACACCATTTACTATTGTTCCCAGTAAAGGAGCATTTGATATGTTTCTTGGTCAATCATGGATTTATAAACATTTTTGCATTACCTTCTACAATTCATAGATGTTGAAATTCATTCATGCTAATCAATTTATTACAATTGGTGGAGTTTCATATGAGTTACCACTCCCCACTTCAGAGCCATCTACTATGAAGTCACTAGTTTTATCTCCTCCATTAGTTTTATCTTCTTCACTAGTTATAGTTCTTCCTCCAATTTAGATTCAAACATAGTCAAGGCCTTCCTCATCAGAATAGAGAGTTCATACACTTCCATAGAGGCCTCTATTAGAGTAGCCATAGTTTCATAAATCTAGATAGTTTTTAATTACAATGTTCACACCCAAGGTAGTATCATTAAGACCCTTTACACATAGAGCACATGTTTAGAGGGCTTCACCTACTACCAAATGGGTCCTTAATAGCCCTACATTTTCATCCACTTCCCAGAGTTATAAGGGGACTCCATAGTCAATTTCCACCATAAATATTTTAAAGCATTTATATCATACATAACTTTTAAAGCCATAGTCTCAGCCCTTCCATCATGCTTCATGATTGTGCATGATCCCTTTCATTAATATAAGACACCATGATAGGGAGTCTCTCATGAGACTCATCAGTTAGTATCATTACTTCTCAAATTACTTATACATAATTTTTCTCAACTTACTTGTATATAATTTCTCATATTACTTATACATAGCTTCTTTTCAATTACATGTACAAAGTTTACTTATGATTAATTTTACATAACTTACTTCAAAAATATCAAAAATAATATAATATACCAAAATACAAAAATATTCAAATTAATCAAAAACACCAAAAGCATTTTAATTGTATGCATTATCCATGCTTTACATTTCTACTACCATACTAGACTTACATTTTGCTATTTTATACCATTATATTTTGATTTATCTACATTACCATGCTTCACTTTATCTTCTTTGAGTGTGTACAGTGACACCCAAATCCTTGGTTGCTTCACTCTACCTATTAAGGGGGCATCTTACTTCTACATTCAAGACATACATCAATATATCTACCCACTAGGGGCATATTTTTGTTTGACTATACCATCTAAGTTATGTCATTCCTACACCACACACTCTAGCTATCATGTTGATGTACATTACTTACTAGCTTACACAATTTATTCTATCAACAATCACTAGTATATAAAACTTATCTACTCTTGTTTTAGTCCTTTTTTACTTTTTTAATGTGGTCTAATTAGATACTAAAAACAAATTAAATGTAGGGTTTTGAAGATCACCTAGATATGAAGGTTGGTTTCACACTATTGATCAAGTTTGATGGGAAATCCTCTTTGGCTAGGGAGAAATGATCTACAAATCACACTAACTCACAAAAAATTGATTAATAGATAGATGAGTGGGATGCCTAGTATGAAAATAGTCTCAAGAAGTGATAAGCTTCCTTAGATGAATGTCAGCCCACATTTAACATTCAAGTTTATAAATAAACATTAAATTACAAAGATATATATGGATAAGATATAGATAGACAATGCCAAATATATCTAATCTATAGAAAAATTAATATGATAAAATTAATTTTCTTAGAATTTAGTATTAATATCAACATCTTCTTGAATTATAGCTAATTATTCATTAATTATTTCATGATTAGGTGTAAAAACCATAGTGTAAAGACCTAATTCAAATTCAATGTCACTTTGATCAATGAAAAATGGTTGTTGAATAATGGGAAGATCAAATATGCTAACAATATCATGCACTAATGTAGGTAGAGTCATCTACATGTAAAAGACAAGTTTTTAGAAAATAGAATGTAGGTTTTGACAAATTTTAAGACTAAGAAAAATAGATTGTAAGAATGTTTCAAAAGTTTAGCATTGATTGATGTTGATCCTATAGGATCAACATCGATTCAAATAAATCAACATCAATTCTATGTAAAATGCTAAACTTTAAAAATAAACTATAATAATGACTTATACTATTGATAAAATAATAAAACATGAATGTAGAACAATGACAGATAGACAAAAAAGACTATAAATTTAAAATGTGAATGAATTAAATTACAATACTAAACTTTATTAGTGATAATAAAACTTGACAAGATGAGATAAAAACCTTCAAAATCCTTTTAAAATCTCTATATTAGAGGTTCCACAAGATAATATAGTATTGATAAAGTCTGTATGTAGGTTGCAATGAGATTTTAGGAGAGTTTCAAATTCCAAAAATAGTCACCATTCTTATCCAGCCATGGAGGTTTGCTATGTATATATAGATTGATGATGATCTAGGAGAAGTAGCATTGATCATGGAATATCAACATTGATTAGCCTAATCTAGTTTTAAAATGGTTTAAGCTATTTCAAACCACGTGCCAAACTTAGTGAATATAACACTAAGTTATTTTCATGGATTTTTAATGAGGGTAAGTTGGATGGATTATTGGGAGGTTAGATAGGTTTTGTTTTTATTAATTTTTAGGATTTTATGGTTAGGAATGGTTAAAAGAGGGGGTTAATTACTATTTAACTATAGTAATTAAGTCTAATTATCCTATGTAGTAAAGTTAAATGGGTGGGGTAAATGTAATTATTTTAAATAATTACAAAAGGGGGGTCATTATGTTAGAAATAACATAATAATGTGATGATGTACCATGTTAATACACAAGGGTTTATAAAAGTAGCATCTATATTTGACCCTTTGTGTGGAGTGGTATGTAATAGCAGGCTGTGAGATAAAAACTATAAGGTATCTAATGCCCCAAGTTTATTATGAGAAGGTATCCCCCCTCAAACTGGGCACAAATAAGTGAGATGAAAAAAATGATGGGTTTGAAAAAGATGAAAGGTAATAACACCATGGGGTGAGTGGGAATAGACAAATGGGTGATAGAACAAGACAATTGAAAGTGTGGATGATGTAAGGAAGCTCCAAAAGTGCACTTAAAAAAATAAAAAGTAATGTAGATGGTTATGCCTCAAAGACTGAATCAATTAACAAAATGCCATAGCTAAAATAGGTGGGCACAAGTAAAGGCTAGCAAGAGAACAAAAGATAGTAATAATAGACCATAACATCTGGTGTGCATATGGTGTATGCATTACCTATAGATAAATATTCACAATACAAAATATACCCTTGGAATCTTACAATGGGAAGATGTCAAAATAAATGGATAGGCCTTTAAGGAGATTGGGGAAATGATAAGGGGTCAAAATCCTGAAATCAAAACTGTAATAGGAGACAAAAATGGGATAGTTGAAGCAAAGTCAATAAGATGGAGCTTGGGAACTAAACTGGGAGCATGTGAAATGGTCCACAAGTGTAAAAAGTTCAATAATCCAAGACAATCAACATCGATTTATGATAGATTGATGTTGATTTAAGGGATCGACATCGATTGGGGTGATTGATGTCGATCATGAGAAATACTATATATAGACATCTGACATGGCATAAGACTCATTGAGCTATCAACATGAACAAGAATCCAAAAGAAAAATTTGACATGTTACAACCTTAAAAGTGGACATGAGAGATGATAGAGGTGATAAAAGGTGGATGATGATGATTCTAGTACAAGGTAGGCATTATGTATTTTTGGAAAAATTTAATAATTTATTTATTATTTTATTTGTTTTTGGTTTTTTACTTTGGCATAAAAAGGTTTGTTTTTTAGGAAAATTATGGGGAGAAAAGGAGGGCAGGTAGAGTTTTCATTATTTTTTATATTTTAGGAATATACAACATAGTAAAAAAAATTGGGTTTAATGGAATTGATATCAATCCATGAGGATTGATGCACAATTGAATGGATCGACCCAGATCCATAAGGATCATTATCGATCTAATCAAATTAGCATTGATCCTAAGAGGATCGATAGAAAATAAAAAACATAGGATTTTGATTAACCAAAAAGATGTTTTTGATAGGCACAAGAGCTATTGACAATGAGGGATAGGGTCCCTCTACTATTGGTATAGTTGTAGGAGTTTATGAGTGACAAGGACTAGGCTCATCTAGAGGCAATTGGATTTAGAGGCATTATCCATTATCATTGTTTTCATTGAGATATTGGTATGATAGTGGAATTACTAGAGTGGTGGGATTATACCACCAAAACTTTTTGGCTACTGACTAGTGAGATGATGATCACTATGGAGGACATTCACCACATTATTCAAGTATTAATTCTAGGCACTCCTATATATACTATGGATGAGGTTAGGTAAGAAGTGATGCTAGCATGATTATATGATGAGGATGCACTAGACATCAAATTCTTTAATGGGGGGTTCTCCTTCTAACCATTATATGACTAGGATCCTATAGAGAGACTAGTGCTGACTATGATGATGCTGACACTAACTTGTTATGTGCTACTTGATTCCAAGGGGAGATGACTACCATGGAGTTTTAAAAGTGTTTTAGCAGACATGGTAGAGTTCTAGATGGTTTTTACTTGGGCACCCACACTATTAGGGTAGATATATAAGGAGTTATGGAGCTAACATACTAGACACTGATCAGGTCTAAACATCACATTTATATTACATTGTTGGATGTATGAGCATATTCATGTGATTCTCCCTAGAAGGACCCCATGGAATAGATTTTGAGAGTTGGTATATAGTGTAAGCTTCCTTTGGTGGAAGGAAGACCTAATCATTTGACATATAAACATGGTAGTGTGGGATCTATCACATTATAGATAGATATTTAATAGCTTACTTATAGATGTTATTTGGAGGCCTTATGTAGACTTCTTAGCATGGCCTAGTTTAGTGATAGAGACAAGAGATGTGGCCTAAGAGATATGGGTATAGAGATGATGACTAGAGCACTTTAAGCTATTTTATTTTGATAGAGTCTATCATCAATTTGGTTTACTATAGGATGTTCCATTAGCCCTGTGCTTGTATAAGTGAGAGGATACAGAGCTAGAATGACTAGCACCTGACACTAAAGTGATTTTTATGGTGCCACAAGAGGAGCTAGTAGTGAGTGACCTAGATGACATTGGGTATACTAATGATTATGTAGTTTGGTTTATAGCTGATATGGTGAAGAGGTAGGAGAGATCAGTTAGACCATGACATGGGGTGATTATTGAAGAGGTGAGGGAGGCTGAGTAAGAGGCCTCAAATGCACATATGGAGGAGTAAGGGGCCCCTAATGCACATGTGTAGGATGTAATACTATGATATGTCCCTACATATGATCCTATGGATATGACTTTGGTTATTGTAGAGAGGGATAATTTGAGAGTCAAGCTACAAGAGGCACATGTAGCCCATGTTACATTATAAGATCAGATTGCCACATTATAGAGTGATCTAGATAGCATGAGAGGTTAGTGAGACTAGGCCATACAAGAGTGAGATAGATATAGAGTATAGATAGAGTGCATGAGTTTTGTTTTGATAGATACACCAACTCTAGACATTGCAATATCTATCACTATACCTCCAAATATGGTACTAGTCTAAAGGTACCAGGATTTACTTGCAGAGATGTCTTATTATGAAAGGATTATACAGAGGAAATTACTATATGTAGCTCAATTTTATTAATATGTGGCTAGCCATAGTATATCATAGAGGACTCCTAGGGGGTCTACTAGTAGAGGGAGTGTGGTGAGTCAAGGAGGGGATGATGAGGGAGGTGACAACATTCACCTTAGTAAGATTGATTTTAATTAGTAGATTATACTATATGGGTTGAGAGCCCCATTATATTTATGTTATGAAATTTGTATAGACCTTTAATGTATATATACATACATTTTATGTTTATAGAGGGATCATGTGTATTTGTTTATGGATTTATTGATGGCTATGGATATGTAGATTTAGATGTTTATGTTTTTTTTAAAAAATTTGATCATTGATTTCATGTATGTTATGGATGAATTATAGATTTTACATGTTATATAATAAGATGAGTTTTTATTAATGGATTATTCTAAATTTTGATATAGATCATTATTAGCCTTATACATGTTTATGGTTTTTAGATGATTGAATGTAAATAAATTATGAATTCTAGATTTATGCTTAATGATGATTATGGATTATAGACAACTTTTAATGATTTATTGTGATGGATTTATAGATTTTAGCATTTATATATTATGGATTTACACGTCATTAACTTGGACCATAACCAAAAGAGAACCTCTCATATGTATGGCCTTTGCATCTTTAGCTAGATGATAAAATTTATTAACTCAGCCTTAATTAGCTAAAGCTTTAACCTTAGGCAAGGATGATATGATTTTTGGTAAGATGGGGGATGGATTGTTTTAGAGATAGTATTCTTCACCTCATATTTAAAAATTAGGATTTATCTTTCAAAAATCAATTTTATGCTAATGGGTCGATTGATCAATATGGGAAGAGTACAATTAGAAATTTGATCAATGCGGGAAGATTTCATGGCATATTGCTTTTGACAATTCATTATTTTGATTTGTTTCATTTCATGGGATTTTAAGTGGCATAATTTTGAAAATTTATCAATGTGGGAACTTTTCTACTCGGTAGCCATCCTTTAAGGGAGTGGTCTGCATTCTAATATTTTTTCACAACTATCCTTCAAGGGATTAGTTTATTATTTTACCTTTTTATTTGATTAAATCTATCCTTCAATGGATAAATCTATTTATTTAGCCAATTTTTATGTTTTTGATTTTCATTGATTACTTGATTTTGGATCCCAAAGATAATAATGCAAGGTTTGGCATAAAAGATACCTTAGGATAGTTTCCATAAGTTCAAGACAAGAGATGATGGTGTTATCTTGAGAAATTAATGGTCTTTAATATATAAGGGACATCAATGATCTTTAAGAAATAAGGGAAATAATGATCTTTAAGAAATAAGGGAAATAATGATCTAGGGTTTATCCCATTACAGGTGAAACTTATCCATGAGAGAATGTTATGTATAAAGCCAGGGTATATATATTCAAGGTTGAGGTTATAGTGACTACCAAATAACCACATAACTCTCATATCATTATTTGGTATTTTGGGATAAAGGGATATGACAAGATGCTAGATAATATAACCAAGATGAGCCAAGATCTATCAACTATAGTAAGGACATAGATGCAATGCATTAAGAGGTTCTCATTCTGGTTTACCATTAAGATAAGCCAAATGATATGCCCCTGATCCATATTTATGGGTTATAATGTATGGTCTAAGATAATTAGGAGAAAATTTACCCTTTTTACTTCATTCCATATTAGTGACATGTTGATTTTCTTTAAGTACAAGATCTCCAATATTAAATTCACATTCTCTTATATATTTATTATATGTTTGTTTTAGTCATTCTTGATATATATGAATGTGATCAGAGGCTATTGCATGATGATCATCTAAGATTTTGAGTTGGGATAAATTCTCCTAATGAAAATCCTCATAAAAAATAATGTCTTTAAGAGAGACATGAAGAGAGGGAATTTGGACTTCTAGAGGAAGTACAGATTTTGTACCATAAAATAAGGAGAAAGGAGTAGCTCTTGTAAGGTTCGAATACTAGTTTGATATACCCATAAGATGAAAGGGATAAAAGGATACAAATCTTTCCCATATTCATTGACAACTTTGGTTAGGATTTTAACTAGGTTTTTATTAGATGCTTCTACTTGACCATTGGCCTAAGGATAGTAAGGCAAGGAAAAACATAATTTGATTTTAAATGAGTCATTTAGTGCCTAGACTTTATTATTCTTAAAATATTTCCCATTATATATTATTATTCTATATGGGATTCCAAAATGAAAAATAATGTGATGGTGGATAAACTCCATAATATTTTCTGCCTTTGTCAAGATAAGCAACACATCTTCTACCCACTTACTAAAGTATTATGTAGTGTTAATGTTGAAACTATGACACTAAGAGGACTTAGGGTTGATTTAACCTATGATATCAAGCTCCCATTGGGAGATTGGCCAAAAGTGCCGTGTTTCATACTAGGCTTTACTAGGGACATGGGATAAGTTTGCATGTTGCTGAAATTTTACACACTTTTTAACATATGTGCAACAATCTTGATTTATAGTGGGCTAATTGTAGCCTAGATGTAAGATTTTTTTAACAATTGTGTGGCCACTAAAGTTTATACCACATGACCCATTATGTACTTCCTAGATAGCTAAGGTAGTTTCATGATTTTGGAGATAATGAAGAAGAATACCATCGAAACCATGCTTATAGAGAACACCCCTAGTATAGTATAACAAGCAGATTTCTATTGAAAAACATGCCTGTGACCTTGGATAGATGGGGAAGAGATAGACATATAAAAAAATAAATAAATATTTGTGTGTACCATGGATCCTCTAGGTTTTCTTGATATTATTAATAGATGTAAGATCATTTTGCATGTAAGAATGTTGGTTAACTTTATGGATAAGGACAAATGGCTTGGACTATTGAGATGAGGATGGGATAAAAGAGGCAAGAGATGCCATAGTATTAGTGAACTTATTAGTTGATCTAGGAGTAGTTTGGATAACATAACATTTAAAATTAAATAACAGCTGATCAGACAAGGTCTTATACCTTTAGAGGATACCATTCTTGCATTGATATACACTAGCATTTTGATTGAGCACCAATTGAGAATCACCATAGATATTAAGGGATATAACTCCTAATGTAAGGGTAGTTTGTAGGCCTATGATCAATGATTCATATTCAACCATGTTATTGGTGCAATTGAAGTCTAATTTAAAAGATAAAGGAATAGGAATGCCTCAAGAAGGGATTAATATAATGCCTACACTACCTCCCCACTCACATTTGAACCCATCAAAGAATAGAGTCATTTGATATTCTAGGACTAATTGGGAAGTAAATGAAATAGATTCATTAGGAAATTCAAAATTGATTGGTTGGTTGTCACTAAGAGGTGCTTTGGCCAACTAATTAGAAATAATCTATCCTTTAACAAACTTTTAAATCAACAATTCTAGATCAAACTCAGCTAGAAGCATGATCCATTTAGCCATTCATAGATTTTGATAAGGTTTATAATGCATGAACTTAATGGGGTTAGTAGTCGTAATTACATATATTTTATGGTTAAGAAGGTAAAGATGAATATTAGAGGCTACAAGGACTAATTCTAGGCATATTTTTTTGGCATGTGAATAACATGTTTCATATTCTATGAGGGTATGACTAATATAATAAACAACTTGTTCTCTTTTATGGTCATCTCTATGAACAAGCATAACACCAAGAGCATGATTTATAACTGAGATATAAAGGAAGAAAGGTTTCCCTTCCTTAGGTGGAGTGAGGACTGGAGGTGATAGAAGATAGTTTTTGATTGCGTTAAAGGATTATTGATAATGAATATAACACACTAAGTGATTATCCTTCTTTACTAAATGGTGGAAAGGTTGACACCAATTAGAGAGATGAGAGATAAAATGATGGATAGATTAGATCTTGCCTTCTAAAATACATATCTATTTAATGTTAGATGGAGGAGGCATTCCTCAAATAGCCTTGATTTTAGTTAGATCAACTTCTATTTTGTGAATAGAAATAATAAAACCTAAGAGTTTACTGATCAAGATACCAAAAATGCAATTTTTTGGATGTAGATGCATATGATATTGAAGTAGATGATTGAAAATAACCCTAAGTATAGATAGGTGGTCCTTACAAAAATTTTACTTCCCAAAGAGGTCATCTACATAGTCTTTGATGATTTTATAGATTATGTCATGAAATATATAAGTCATGGCCCATTGATAGGTGGATCCTACGTTCTTTAGGCTAAAGGGCATTATATGGTAACATAAGGTCCCATAAGGAGTAATGAATGCAATATTATGTTGATCTCTTGGTGTAATAAGTATTTGATTGTAACAAAAAAAGCATCCATAAGGGATAACATTTCATGGCTAGTTTTCAAATCCACTAATTAATTGATATTAGGGAGAGGAAAATCATCTTTCAAACATGCAAGATTTAAATCACAAAAGTCAATATAGATATGAAGTCCCCCTATAGGCTTAGTGACTAGAACAGTGTTGGACATCTATAAAGGATAATCAATGGGTTGAATAAAGTTAGTGGATAAAAAGCATTTCAATTCCTTTTTTACTAGGAGTGTAACACGAGGATGCATTTTTTAGAGCTTTTGTTTTACTGGCTTAGCATTAGGAAAAGTTACAATATTTTGGATAACAATTATGGGATAAATACTAGGCATATCACTATAAGACCAGGCAAATGCCTCACTATGGTCTGATAAAAAAGTAGTAAAATCCTTATTTTCTTAAGAACTTAAGGCTTAACTAATTTTAATAATTCTTGGGGTTTCTTGAGATCTAATATTAATATCAATAGTGGCTTAATTTAAAAGGATAGATGTTGTTTTTAGCACCCTAATGAGTCAAGATTGACTCATGATCTTAACACTAAAGAATAGGGATAGTTAGAATATTAGGTCCTATTAAGTTAATATATTTTAAAGGGATGGTTTAGATCTTACCATTGTAATGAAAGTTGTGGGGTCTTATGGAGATCATATTCACTGAAAAAAGTTAGGAGGGATGGATACAGTGTTGTTAGTTAAGGAAGAGGTATTGGATGATGAAGACACCACTTCTTCTTCCAATAACAATAGATGAATAGGTTTGGGAAAATATTTAGAGTCTTTTTCAAATCTTAAGCCATGATTTTTAAGTAGTTCTTTAAAATATCCTAATGTGACATCTTGGGGACCCTACTCATTTCTACCCATGATGAAGCCTTTCTAGGCACAATGATAAATGTAGGTTTGTGTGAACTGGAGTTTATTGAGAAATGAGAAATTAGATGTGAAGGTTTTAGTATGGGTATGATTGTTAGGCCCTAGGGTAGTTTGATTGATTCTACCATATATTAAGTGAGTACATAAGAAATGTGGTCCAAATGGGATGAGGTCACCTAGGTTGGGTGAATACATGGGTTTTTTGTTAGGATGACTATATTCCCTAGGAGTGGGTAACATCTTAAGGTGTAATAACTATTATTCCCCCATTGAAATATGTTGCATCATGGAATCAATGGACACTTGAGTTGGTAGTTTTGAAGTGGGAATAGTTGTACTAGTTGAGGCTTGATTAGAATATGAAGATGGGATTATGTTAGGTGAGGGTATTATGACATCACTTGGTCAAAAAGTGAAGTTTCATGATTTGAAGGGATGAGGATCGAGAGGGATGATGTGTACCTATCCTTCATGTTCTACTTAAGGCATTGATGGTCTATGGAGGGACACATCACATCACATAAATCCATGGATATCCTAATAAAATATTATTTTGTAAACTCCCCTCTATTACATAAAATAGTTTATGGAGGGTGTGAGAACCTACAAAAATAAGGAGGACAATTGTTCCTACTATGGGTGCTACCATGTCATTAAATGCATAGAGAATTGCCAAAGATTGGGAAATAATCGTTTTTGGTAGTTATACTATTGGAATGTATGTGAAGAAATAATATTAATACTAGCCCCATTATCAATCATAACTCTTTTAATTCATGCTTGATTTATTTAAGCTATGACGAAAAGTGGGGGATCTTGATCTTTAGGTGATAAAGGAGCGACCTCAGATTCAGTGAAACTACAACCAACACCATTTAAAAGTCCCCTATAAATGTTGATAATGGTTGAGGCTCATCTAAATGGACCTCAATAGTCTAGAAAGCTTTGATCATTACTTGTTGATGGTGTGGAGAGTCTTTGATAAGTTCATATAATGACACTTTTATAGGAGTTTGGTGGAGTTATTTTAATATGGAGAATTTATACCAACTCCTTTGATTTGGTTAGGGTAGTTCCTATAACAGATCCTTTAGGATTTTATCTAGATGGTTTAGGTGTATTATGGGTAGAGGCACATATAATTGAATCCTTAGCTTTATTAGGATTTTTGTTTTGATAATGGGTGGTTAAATGGATAACTTTGACGTGTAATAATGGGTGGTGTGAAGAAGCTACTGACTCTTTATCGCTTAAGAGAATAGCAAGATTATGGGAAAGTGGAATGGATGGAATATTGAACTTTAACTGAGGAGTACTATCACCTAGATCATCAATTAATAGATCATCATCTTAGACTAATTATTTGAATATGGCCTTAAGACATTTGAATTTTTTTGTATCGTGTCTAGGTACTCTATGATATGCACATATTTCCTAATTTCTATACTAGGTAAGCATTTAGGGGTGAAGGTTAATAGAACATATAGGTGGTATCATAATGAGGGATGTATCTAATAATTGTTTTAAGATTACAACATAAGATCCTTTCAAAGGGTCATGTTATGGTTTTACAATAGGTTATGCAACCTTTTTTGGCAAAGTATTGATTATTTGGTTTTGTTATTTAGCTTTTACATTAGGGCTGGCCTTAGGCACATTTTATTCAAATGGGATTTTAGAAAAGGATGGTGGATATCAAGATGGAGGTATGGCTAATAACGGAGGGATAATTTGCATTTTCCCATGTGTTTGAATAAAATAACCTATGATAGGTACAAAAGATGAATGGGGACCTAAAATAGATGATATAAAAGGGATAGGCCCTTTTTTATTTCATGTGTTGAGAAAAGAGGGCATATTTAGACTAAGTTTTTTGTATTTTGGCCCTTGAAAAAGATCAACTTTAACTTGAGGATGAGTTAAGGTTTTCTTTGGTGGAATACCAAGACAATTGTCCCAGTTATCAATGATAGGAGCTTTACCCTTTCCCTTAGTATTTTCAGGGTAAGGAGGTGTTATGATAGAGGATGGTTTTAAAGGGTCTTGGTTTTGGGCATACCATGAAGAGGTTCACTAGGGATCAAAGGGGTATAATGTTCAAATCTATAAGTATCAAGATGTTTATCTGTGATATCTTGAGGAGTAGTTTCATTTTGCACTTTAGGAGATTCAATACAAGAAGATGAAAGGGATGGTTCATGTGAATGATCCCATGTAATGAGATCAGGGAACTCTATAGGATTTTTGGGAGTTTTTTTTATAGTTTTAGATTGACTTATATCAAAATCATCTCATATGAGGAGATCCAAGACCAAATATTTCTCTAAAACTTATTTAGGCAACAGTTAATCATAGATTATATCAATCATATGTGTAGCATGATTTTGTGTTTCTCCAAGTTTAGCTTAGATTGTGTTTGATGTGGATGTATGGTTTGAAAATGGCTATCTAAAAATATTGAAATATTTATTAGTAGGAGCATTTGGATTGTATAAATAGATGTCCCCCTTGTCAACAATGTTTTGTACCAACCATTTAAAGTATTGGCATTATTCTATGTCATGTCTTATTACCCTATGATAAGCACAAAACTCATCCTCTTTATACCAATTGGGTTTAGGACACGTATCATCAATTTTTTTAATTGAAAGGAGCTCAATACATTTTTGTGTAGGATTTTATCTAATATAAAAGTGTAAGGTTCTCCTAAAGAGGGATATTTTTAGGGGGAAATGAGTAAGGCCCATAGGTGGCTGTGTTTTTTAAGTGGATGGTCTTGATTGATTGGGTGTTGGAGGGGTATAAGTTTTTAAAATAATAGTATTTACTACCCCTTTTGGTTTAGGATTATTATTATTACTTTTTGATGGGTCAGGTTTGAAGTTTTTATTGTGTAACGTAACTTTTCCCTCTTCAATGCCATAAATTTTGTGCTTTTATGCTATGGTAAAAGCTTCATAAAAAGTCTTAAAATTTTGAAATTATAACATGGATGAGATATGTTTTCCATAAGATCATGAAAATTATTTTAATTAATTCAAATTGTGGTAAGGAAAAGGTAAACTAGTTGATTAGGCTATGCCAATGAGCCACAAAATATGATATAGATTCATCTTAAAATTGTCGAATGATCTATAAATCTATGATAGTCAATTTTTAAGCAATGTTGATCGAGAATTATTTTAATAAAATTTGGGCCAATTACCCAAAGGAAAAGAGTGAATGATGAGGAATGGAAATATACCAATCTAATGCCACCCTTGTTAATGACATGGTAAATGTCCTAAGTAATAACACATCATCATGTGCTATAAGGTAACATGCATGTTGAAAGCCTCTAAGATGATGATGAGGATATTCCTTGTTATAAAACTTAGTAAACTTTGGAAGTTCCCATTATGGGGGATATGGTTAGATAGGAATAGACAGGTGGATAGGTTCATTACAAATTTACTCATATATGAGAATATTTCTATTTTCAGAGGTGGAGGCTTCCAAATTGTCCATCCTATTCATAAGGATGTTTATGAGGTCTACTTGGGTGTTACTCTGGTGCACATTCATTAAGATACCTTACTGAAGAGTTTAAAAGTTTGGTAAGGGAGAAGATAAGGGTTGTGAAGAAGGGTATCCAACTGTAGTGGACATAATGGGTTGGGATGCCACTATGTATTGTGGGAATTATATTGAAATTTTTTATTACATAGAAGATTGGAAGTAAGTGGTTATTGATGGTTGTGATGAAGCCATGTGCTAGGTAGTCAAGGAGACATATTTTTGGGGAGGTTGTGTTAGAGGGATTTGTTGTGTGTGTCTATGGTAGAGATTGAGAATTGTATGCTAGTCATTTTGATGGGTAGAAAACTTACATGGATTAATACTACTAATGTTTGAGGAGGAATAGTGGATGTAGGCTGAGTAGTATAATTATTTTGAGTCTAAGTAATGGAGGTTGGAGAATTTATAGATACTATAGGTGGTTGGTTTTCTAAAGGTTACATCACCTAGGTATTAGAACCAAATGGAAGAGATTAAGTGGAAAAGGTTACCATGGTCATGGTAAATTATTTAGTTTTCTCAATTCCCTTGAAAGGCATCCCATATTTATATCAAGAATATGGGGAAGGTGAAATATATATTTATTGAATATTAAGATAGTAATTGAGAGCAATGGGGTTATTGTCCAATATTTATACAAAGGAAGGATCTCCTTGATGATAAACGTGTGGGAACATAGGATTCTCAAAGGATTTAGGGGTAGAGGAGGAGCTAGGTGTATGTTATATAGGAGAGGATGTAACACCCTCCTCATATTATTTATCTTATTATTATCTAGTTAAAACCATGAGATAGAAAAGGAAACAAACAAAAATAGAACAATAATTTTTTTTTTAAAAATTATCTCGCTTTAAGGTTCGAATGAAAGAAGCACAAACTAAAGTCATTCCAAAAATATTTTTTTATTAATTTTAACTTTAAAATGTGAGAATAAATTAATAAAAATGATATCAAAGGTCCTAAGAAATGGTAATCTAAGGATGGTTTTAGGTATTTTGTTTTGGCACTCAAATAAAATTTGTATTGGTACTAGTACGTGGCTTGATACTTGGGGCTTGCTCCCCTCATCACAATCCCATAACTAGTATGGGTGCTTAAGAAATATATATCAATGGTCTAGAGATTATACTTAGATAGATAATTAGTTGGTCCTCTCCTTGTTGGTGAAATCCAAGTGGGATCACTGGGAAGAAGGTTGCCATGAGGTGATGAAATCCCCATCGGCTTCCTTATGTCAGGTGTTTAGATGTGTTAATTTATAATAGTGATTTGGCTTGTGTGTGGATAAAGTGATGAATATAATAGATTATGACCTAGATTATTCTATGTGAAAGAACCTAAGCAATAAAAATGGATGCAATGTATTTTAACCCTAAAAGGAAAAAATGCAAATTTTAATGTTCTTTGGATGAATGCATCAAACAAAGAAATGGAAAGAGACTAAAAGTATAAATTTTAATTTTTAACAAGAAAAATGAGACCTTAAGGATACCACTGAGTGTGCTAGAATGTTTTAGTATTTTTTTTTCTTTTTCAATGTGATCTAATTAGCTACTAAAAACAAAGTAAATATAGGGTTTTGAAGATTACCTATAAATGAAGGTTGGTTACACACCATTGATTAGGCTTTATGAGAACTCCTCTTTGGTTGGGGGAATGCCCTATAAATCACACTAACTCATAAAAAATTGATTAATAGAAAGATGAGTGGGCTGCTTGGTATAAAACTAGTCCCAAAAAGTGATAAGCTTCCTTAGATGGATGTCAGCCTACGTTTAACATTTAATTTTATAAATAAACATGAAAGTACAAAGATTTATATGGATAAGATATAAATAAACAATGCCAAAGATATCTAATCTATAGAAATATTAATATGATAAAATTAATTATCCCAAAATTTAGTAGCAATATTAATTTCTTCTTTAATTATAACTAATTATTCATTAATGCTTTCATGAATAGGTGTGAAAACCATAGTTCAAAGACCTAATTTGAATGTAATATCACTTCGATCAATGAAAAATGGTTTTTTAGCAATGGGAAGATCAAATATGCTAACAATATCATGCACTAATCTAGGAAGAGTCATCTATAAGTAAAAGATAGGTTTTCAAAAAATAGAATATAGGTTTTGATAGATTTTAAGGCTGAGAAAAATAAATTGCAAGAATGTTTTGAAAGTTTAGCAAGGATCGATGTCAATCCTACATGATCAATGTCAATTCATATGGATCGGTGTTGATTTTGTGTAAAATGCTAAACATTAAAAATAGACTATAATAATGACTTATATTATTGATAAAATAATAGAAACCAAATGTAGATTAGTGTTAAACAAACACAAAAGAATGTATATTTAAAATGTGAATGAATTGAAGTGCAATAATAACCTTTGTGGCTGATAATAAAACTTTGCAAGATGAGCTAAGAAACTTAAAAATCCTTTGATAAGCTCTCCAATAGAGGTTTCACAAGATACAAGGGTGTTTATAAAGTTTGTACACAAGTTGTAATGAGATTTTGGCAAAGTTTTGAAGTCCAAAATCATAGTCACCATTCTTCTAAAGCCATGGAGGTTTACTAGGTATATATGGATTGATGAAAATATAGGAGAATTAGTGTTAATTATGGAGAATCAATGTCGATAAACCTAATTTGGTTAAAAAATGGTTTAAGTTGTTTCAAATTGCATGCCAAACTTAGTGAATATAACACTAAGTTGTTTGCATGGATTTTTAATGAGGGTAAGTTGTTGGAAGGGTTGTTGGGATGTTATATAGGTTTTATTTTTATTTTTTTAAAGGATTTTATGGCTAGGAATGGTTATAAAGGGGGGTTAATTACTATTTAACTATAGTAATTAAGTCTAATTAACCTATGTGGTAAAGGTAAATGGGTGGGGTGAATGCAATTATTTTAAATAATTATGAAAGGGGGGTCATTATGTTATAAATAACATAATAATGTGATGATACACCACATTAATACACAAGGGTGTATAAAATTGGCATCTACAATTTCTTAGCATCTATCTAGTCTTATACTACATGTCTTACATACTTTCACTTATTGCTTTGATTAGTTAGATGTGATTATATTTACAACATATCACATGATTTCTTTTCTTACTTTGCATATCTAGATGTGATTACATTTCCCAATTCTTATTGTGTCTTCTTGTGTGTGCTTTAGGACATTTTCCAATGTCATTTTGTTGTACTCTTTTATGTGCTTATGGCCCTCGTGCCAATCTTACTTATTTTCAATTGTATGTGTTTGTGGAATTTGAACATGATTTGTATGCTTCATTTATATTTTATGTGACATGTTCCCATATCTCTTGTTTTTTTTGCCCCTTGGCCACTCTTATATGCTTCTTGCTTCTTACCTTGTGTGATTATTACTTGTTGGCTTCTCACTATTTGTAATGCCATGATCCATATCATGAATTATCTTGCTTTCTTAGATGCCATGATGGGCATCATGTTCCATCCCTCTTTGAAAACTAACAACTAACTAAACTTTTTAGTTTTAGTTCAATACATTGCACATGTTATTACATTGTTATATCTATCTAGGCATACCCCTATTGATATAAAAATATCTAATATAAACTATGTTATAGATTGAGATTTATTTTCAATTATCATTTCTATATCATGTATTTCATATCATACCACACTTATAGAGTTATTTCTTCTCAGGGAAGTCATTGTAGGGTTTTCATTCCTACCCTTAGAAGATGGGAAAATAATTAGGGGTTTTATCATAGAGATTAGAGCCTTATACTAATGAAAAATTAGTTTTTGAAAACACTCAGAATAGCAATCAGAGATCAAACTAGGTAGAATAGACTAGAAAATAAGTGATGATTATAGAATAGTGATCAGATTCAACAAAGGAGAATAGTGCTAGACCTAGATAATAACATTGGAGAGTAACATGTCCTATTTTTGGTATTCTTATTAAAAAAAACCCATATTTTCTAGAAATAAGTAGAAAGGTAAGCTCAACTATAGTTTTGTTAGATATAGATTAGTTTAGATTTAGTAGTTTTAGTATAGTTTTTGTTAGAGAATCTAGATATAGGGGGAATTATTCATGACATGATGGCTCTCACTTTCATTTTTAGATTGGGTAGTTGGTGTAACTTCTATATCAGAATCCATGTTATAAACACTAGTGATTAAGGTCAATGTGTGTGGCACATTTGACTTCTTTTCTTTCCTATTTTAGTATATTACCCAAGCATTCTTAGCAGTTGCATGCTTTATTCCATCTACAGGTGGTTGGAATCATTTTGTAGTGGCTTTCATATAGGCCTAACTTCCACATTCCTGAGTGGATTCCACATAAGCCTGGTTCCCAGTTTTGAAATGGCTTTTATATGAGCCTAATATCCTCCTTTCATAGTGGCCAACATTAGCCTAGTTTCCAATACACATTCAACTATCCATGCCACATTTTTAGGCTTTAAAACATTCATGGGCTTTAGGAGCCATCTCATACAATGCACGTTCAGACTAATATTAGTTCATAACTTCAATTAGTGGGAAATGATGGAGCCAATGGACTATATAGCCTTTTTATTATTGAGTCACCTACTTATATTGATTACACATATATTTAAAATATTTATTAACACACATATGATCACATAGCTTCACTTATTGGGTGATGATTAAGCTAAATATCCAACCTTTACATTCTTAAGGCACCCTTAGGGAATTGAGAACTCATCTCCATTCATGATATTACTCTTGGTTCAGCACATAAATAACATTACTTAGCATCACTCAATATCACTCAACATCACAACAATTTTTATATTGGTTTGCATATTTGGTAATGTGTATTCATTACTTTCTCTTCCTTTCTCTTTTACCTAGATTTTATACATTATTTTTGTAGAAATTGTATGTCTAGTAAGAACTAATCAACTCTTTATTTTCTCTTACAGATTTACACTTCACAACATGCTCTCTCTATGCACACTCAACATCACATAGCTTCATGGCCTTCACGCTTATAGGTAAGTTTAGGTATGCTTTCTACTTTCTTTTATCCTATTATTTCACTTTACTACATCACTAGAATAAAGGGCGGGGGGGAATGCAGTCATATAAAATTTTCAAATTGGTAGCTTGAGTGTGTCTTGTGAAACCCAATCCATAGGACCTTCTTGTATTCTCGCTTAACCCTTATAAACACCTTTTTACTTATAACTGGTCATCCATAGACTTATGAACCTTGATTCCAGCTTAGCCAAGCTATATTTACCATGTTAATTCTATTCCCCTAGGTCTCAAACCTATAGAATAAGAGCACTAGACCTGCATAATAGCACTAAAACCTAGGGTGTCTTATTTTTAGCATACCTATATAATCACATTTTGAGCCCAAATGACCATTTCCATCTAATTCCTATTCTTCATTATGTCAGCCTAGTGTGAATTCATTTAACCCATGACCAATAGTTCCCTATAAAAGTCCATTCAAAAGTCATTTAAAAAAAGAGGTGGAAAATCTTACAAAGTAAATAAGAATACAAACTAACCACTAAGGCAAATTTCCCTATTCTCTACATAAAATCACCCAACATAGCTACAAACATATTCAAACTCTCACACTAATCCCTAGCCACCTCAAGCACTCTTAATTTGGTGTTTTTGTATCCTCGTGACACTATTTCACAAACCATATCAAGTGGGATAATTACATATGGATTGATCCCTCTTCAGAGTATAGGTATGTAGGTGGCATTCTGATAAAAACTGGTTTGGATACATGTTTAATAGATCTTACACACACTAACACCCCCTCTTTCTTAATTTTTATCAAGCATAATGAATTTTTAGGGTTTTAAGATTATATCATATATATAAGGATATCCATTGACATTCAAGACTCAAAATTTCATAGATAGGCTAATATAGTGATAATAGATAAAACCCAAAAAACATATATCTCTGTGATTAGTTTGGATAATAGTGGAAAGACTTAGACTATAATACCAGACCCTAAATTGTCCTATTTCTAGTGCTCCTATATTTTCACCAAATTAAATTTATATCTATTCTCATGACACTATCTTAGTCCTACACAAATTGTTTTGTCCTCTGTCTCAACTGTCTCAGCCTAGTTTTAAGCTAAGTTACAATTCTCCTTATGTATTACTATTTTTAGAAATGTTTAAAAGGCACAGTAAATTATACAAATCAATAATGTAATTATTATAATATTATTTACTAATTTATTAATTCTAGACCCTTAACTAAATTAGGAATAAAAATCTAATATTCCTAAAAAATTTAAATCAAACACTTCATGTTGGTACCTAAAAATGAATTTCTAAAGCTTAAACATTTGATTTAAGTGCTTAAAAAGAACCTAGATTATTTGTGTTAAGTTATTTTTTGAAATTTATTTCATGTTTTAAACTTAAGACAAAGGGCCAAAGAACTTAATCAAATATTTCATTTGGTTTCTATAAAAAAACATTCACTTGGATTGTTAATTCTTGAAAGTGTTTATTACTTATTTGTTTATTTATGCAAAATGAAGAGTGCATGTATCCTCTCCCTCCATACCCTATATGTAACTTGGGTGACCAAAAGTACCTTTTCCATTATAATTTTTACCAATTATAAGGCATGAAAATAATTCTATCTAGGCTCTTTGTAAAACTTGTATGGTTTCGGTGATTTAAAAACAACCTCTAAATTCTTCCCACTTAGTCTTTTCTTTCATGTAATTTGGCTTTTGAAGGGGAGTTCATAGCTTCTTCATGAGTTTTTTAGGGAAGCTTTGACCTAGGGTTTCATCTCCTATAATTATTTCAACCCCACTCCATGGTGGGGTTATACAAATTAAGGTATGAATATTATGAGAGCTAGGGGGTTAAGCGTCTAACCTCTCTTTTCGTAATGGAAACTTGAGTCAATTCTAGTTAACCAAAGGGATTCCACTAAGTAGTACATAGATGGAATTGATATATAAAGGAATATAACCTTGCATACTAAGTTAACTAGTATGAACTTAATTTATGTGAGGCATCTCTAACATTATCCATACTTGAGACCATCTAGATGGTCAATTTTTTTAAATTTTAGACAAACCCCACTTGCCGTAGACATATTGTTGATGTAGGGTGAGTAGCCCAAAGGTCTATGTCACCATACAATCTATTCAGAGAAGGGGGTGTAAAAAACCTACTACTTATGCATTTATTTTTTTGTATTAACACTTAAAATCCTCCCAAGAGCACATATATAGATGAATTTTAATAATACGATGCAAGCTTGTTAGTTTAGGGCTTAGGATGCTTTACTTAGTTGTATTTGGTATTTTTACTTTATTGTTTGGTCTTTGAATCTAAACTTTTGTTTGTTTATACCATGTCTAAAAATGAATCTTATGTCCACATTAATGTATTATTTGAGGAGGTATTATGTCATTCATTTGAAACCATGCTTTTCCTTAAAAAAATTATGTCAAAAATGTTATGTTTGTCACTTGATTGAAGTGGGTAACATTACACTACCCAAATGAATTCATTTCTTGTGCTTTGAAGTCTTTGAAACCAACCATTTTTTATAACTTTAAAGAGTGACAACACTATTACACTACTCAAATCATTTGATAGACTTGTCTTGTCTTGTGTTTAAGTTTGATGTTTGAAGTAGACCTTGCATGCCTTTGTGGTCTTTTTAAAGTATTGTTATGCCATTCAATTTTATCTAGTTTGTTTGTTCAAAGAACCTAATTTTTCCTATGTTTAGTTTTTAATTAACTTTGAAAAGTTCAAATTCAAAAATTGATTGATTTTTATTTAGGCCTTACCTAATTTGGGTTTATATACCAATCTTTCTCTTTTGAGTTTCATAACTTAGGCTAATTATTTACCAAAATTTGAAAACTATATGTTTGTACTATTAGTTGGGAGAAAATAGTCTATACCAAAGTGCCTTTTATTTCATGCCTCATTATATTTTGATCAAGATCATGTCTAAATTCAAGTACCTAGTTTATGCCAAAGTGTTTCAAGTTTGTTAGATTCAATACCCATTTGTTTTAAGTTTAGATTTTGATGCCTCATTTGGCCAAAAGTCCTAACAAATTTTACTTTCTTAGATCAAACCTATTTATAACACTTTGGACCTAGAGTTTGGCATTTTGTTTTTAGTTCATCCAATTGACCTTTTTTGTGTGAGACATTTAACATTAGACATTTGACATTATGCTTTTTTATACCATGTTTTGCCACAAACAATTTTGGAGATACAACTCCATCCTTTGACCAAGTTAGATAGAGTTTGAACCTTTTATATTTTTAGACATTATTTTTTAGAGTTTTTAGAACTCTAATACCCTTTTATCACAAAAAATTAACCATTGATTTCATTATGGATCACTATACATGTAGTGGTTTCATGTATAATCTAGGGTATAGTAATGTGGTCGCACATGATAACTTTTTTCAAGACCCCTATGGATATGATGTCATTTGTGAGTTGAATCCTTATCCACCTTCCAACACTCAAATTTGGGGAAAAAGCCAAGATCTTTTGTCCCATTATTTGGTCAACACAGCTCCATACTAAGAGCAAGACCAAGAAAAAATGGCACAATATTTGGATAGTGTGCCTTTAATTGTAGAACAAGTATAATAATAACCATATTACATTAAAATTCCATAATAATATGACCCATACTTTTTTATCATCACTTTCTTTCAAATAAGGAAGAAGTTGTAATTAGAGCTATAGAGGTAGGGGCTAAGATTTTGACATAATTTCCCCATGAAAACTTACCAAGTATAATAAGAGTGCCTTAAAATATGCCTTATAATTAGAATAATGAACATCCCTCTTCTATTAGTCCTCATGCTATAGTACTAATGCCATATCAGGATCCTCTATTCTTGTCAAAGGAAAGGGCCTCATAGAAGACCAATTCATACAAATGTAGATAGTATATAAAACCTAACTAAACCAAGCATGTAATTTTAACATGACCATGTTAAGTGCCCTTTTTATTAAGTTTCCTCCTTCAATAGGATTCTTAATGAAATTTAAAGGCTAAGAAAAATAGGTATAGACTCATTTGTGCAAAGTAAGTTGATTGGAGACATCTTCAATACCCCGGCCATTAAAAAAATGTATTCTACTTCAACACATCATAATCAGCCAAATGTTGGGCCTCTATTTAGTTAAGTATGAGATCACTACCAACACAATAAAATTTTTAATGTGAAACAATCACTTGGATTGATTTCTATTTTGGCATCTTATCACTAGTTGGAGAAATCAACACATATCTTACACTAGTTGACATGCAGTTAACTAGTGCCTGCATCTTCAAAGGCATCTTATAGGAGTGGAAACATGTGGTACCTAAAACATGAAGGGTGAAAGGTGATGGATATGGTGTAATGATCAAAAAATTATCTAGTTTGGCACTTGACATGTGCTCTTTAACCTAGCAAAGAGATGCTCTTATGTGATATAAAACAATCTCAAACTAGTGAGTAAAAGGGACATAAATTGATATAGTGAAGCTCTAGAGAAATGGTTATACATGAAATTAGATACCATTTGTATTAGGAATAGCATGGGTGTTATTAAGTATCCATTTTTATATGTCCAAACTTGGTTGTGAGCCTTTGGGTAGTTAAATAGTTCTAATTAAGCATTTACTATATTTTATCACCATGAACTATATACTCTATTCTACATTTGAACCTTGATTAATGAAGAAGGTTGTTAAATATAACACAATGTATCTAGTTTATATTTTCTTTATTTAGATATTTGAATATGAAACGTATGTAATAGATAGTATGATATAGTCTAAATTTATTTATGCTAAGGAAAGTTCAAACAAGATTGTGGTTTATGTCATTAATGGCATCCCTATGTTAATTGATGATGTCGTCATATTTTATAGAAATGGCCCAAGTGTAGCGGGTCATGCACCAAATGTTTCCTTGATAAAAATCACTAGCCTAAACATGAAAACTTGAGGTGAGATCATTAATTTGACCTTAAAAAGCACTGATATGATGCTAAGATTAGTGAAACAAAGGATTTCACCCTTCAAAATATAAAATCACACCTAAATAGGCTTATGCCAATAGACCATCAGGGTTAGCCCAAAAAAGGCTTGTGCCAATGAACCTACCAAATGCCTTTTTATAAATGACCAAGTCCCATAATTGATATCTTGTACAATGGCATAAATATCCCAACATAGACCCCATTTCTTTCTCTATTACACTTCAAGTGAAAACGTAAGCCTTGCACCTTATGTGAATTGATGATGGATCATAAAAGTTTTAAATTTTGAATAATATGGGAATATACTATATTTGTGTCTAGTTGTATTGAGTCTAGAACTGACTTAGACAATTGAATGAGTTCTTGACTTGATATTTGAACTCCTTTTCCACAACATTTTGGTTATATTTCCAAGACTCACATTAAATTATATTTCTATAATGGTGTGACATAATGATGATATAAATATCCCTTGTAAATATCAAGTGCTAGTTGTAATAGGTGGAATCTATATCTGTGATAAAGTATCCAACCTATAGTAGACAAAATCAAAGAAAGTGGGTTCAAAAATCCTATATAATACTTTATATAAAGTCTTATTTTAAGAATTATTTGAGCATGTGTACTTATGGTTGGCTACATATGTAACCCATAGAAGATGGAGTTAAGAACAATGATGCAAATGGATAAATGATAACCTAGAGAGTCTTAAGACCTTGAAAGCCACTTGGACTAGAGTAGTAGATAAATGGTGGTAAGGATCACTAAAAAATTACATGCTTGAGTTCATAGTTTCAACATACTCATTCCCTGAGGAAGTAGAGTATCAATTTTTACATGAACGTAAAGGCATGTTTTTGAAAGAGTTTAGCATAGATCTCAATAAGTTGATGGTCTATTGTATTTAAAATTTTGAAAATGGAATCATAAATACTTTCATGTATGAGCATCACAAAGAGGGAGAGGGGGATGTGTAGGTGAATCATAATGAAAAAGGATGAGTATATTAACACCCAAGAGCTTAAGATATATATATATATATATATATATATATATATATATATATATATATATATCTTAAGCTCTTGGGTGTTAAATAAGAGATAACATAGATTGATGGAAGATATGTAACCTATAAGTGTTGATACAACCTATAGAGAGTGGAAAGGGCATTTGGAAGGATCTCTTAAAATACAACAGTGTGATGAGGAGAGAAATAATGAATCAATGAATCAAGATCAATAGTTTATGGTGTAGAATGCATTGGGTTCTTAAAAAAATTGGTAACTGAAGATGTGCATAGTGCACCTACCCCTTTTGAACCTATGGTGCAAGATCATACATTGGATCCACCACTTGAACAAATAACAAGAGTTATAACTGACCCTATTATCAATATATATTTTAGAATTTTTGTAGACTTGGAGTGTAATTTTGTGATTGAATAATTTATTCCTTACAAGGACTTGAATAAGACTAATTTTATATCATTGGTTACTAGCTCACCATAACATAGTGTGAGTGTAATCATACCATCTCAACTAATGTCATTTATGTAGACTAGGCAACATCTTGTAGGATGTGGTTCAATACCACAAGTAAATAGTATAAAACCATTGATGTTAATGATGCCAATAGTAACAATGGGGCCAACACCTAACCTAATGGTTGAAGGCATTAGAGGAGCACCATCCAAATAAATCTAGGGGAAAATCACCATAGATGATACTTATGCCCCCACAACAAATATATTATGAAATGTCCATGCACTTTCTAGAGTACCATGACATGGAGAATTTCATAGAGCATGTGTTAAAATGTGAACTATAAAAGTGCACTTGGTCCATAACCTAATTAGAACATAATACAACCTAGTTCATGACCACCTTATTAGATCATGCCCATACCTAGTATAGGAAATTTGACCTTAACCAAGCTATGGTAGATTATGAAACCCTAAAGGAGGCATTCCCAAAGGAATCTAACATATCGGAGTTTGAACAATAGAGCATCACCATGCTCAAGGAGATTACCTAAGGACTATTAAAGAGCATGCAATTATATGATGTAAGCTTAAAAACTCTCCTTTCCAATTTTATTTATGACATTCACCCCTCCAAGCATGTGAAATGGTTTATTAGAGGGTTTTTAGTGCCATTTAAAAGAGTGCTTTTTATGAATCCTTTTACAGACCCTCGTAAAGCGCTTGAATCCACATTTAGAGCTAAGGTATTCAAAAGCACCAATACTAAGATCAACCCATTTATGGAGTCATAGATTACATCCATGACCTACCAACTCTAAAATATTACTGCTAGTTCATCATAAGATGTGTAAAGTAGATTATGGTACACTGACTGTGAAGTAGAAGTCCCTAATAAGAATAACTACCCTAAAAGGAATGTGCATACATTACTTCTAGGATGTGAAGTTTGTATTATTGAAATGTATTATCTAGGTTAACACAACCATTTATTATCGATTATGTGATACCTATACCTATATAATAGCTAATCACTAGTTGATTGATGAGATGCATGAGAACATGGAGAGGGCATGAGGCAGGCCACTATAGTAGCTTGAGGTAAAGCTAACCAAGGGAATAAAGAATATGTCTAGTATAATATAAGATTTGGGATGTAATGAAGTACCATAGGGTAAAGTGGAGGATGTGGTGGTGGTGAAAGTTTCCCACCTCACTCATGTTACAAGTGTGGTTTGATAGATCACTACCGATGTGATTGCCCTACACATCTAATGTGTGGGTATTATTGAGGGGCCCATAAGGTCAAAAATGCCTTGAATTATATAAAAATTTAACCCAAGTTAGGCCTAACACATATAGATATGAAAGGATGATTAGGTGCAAGCTAAAAGTAGAGAAGTAGACTCTGAAGGTACAACTGAACTACATAGAGATAGTCAAAGTGTAAGTGACTACTCATAGTGGATTCAACACTTAGTTGTCAGTTGTACCAAAACATATGTTGTGCTTAGAATATGGGGAGAAGAGTCACATTGAATTCATAATGTGACCTAAACTCAAATCTGTATCTTACCAACACCCATCATGATAGAAAGATGTATTGTAGTAGACCATGAGTGTCATTCAAAACCTGTAATGTGATCTCTAACTGGCATGAGACATAGAAGCATAAGATACAATGTCCCTAATAATCAAGATAGCTAAGAGTCTGAGAGAGAATAGCTAATAGAGATCCTCCACCTCATATGAATAGAAGGAATGCTACTATTATTGAAAATTTTAATATTGGATCATACAAGGCAAAATTAGTTAAAGTCACTTCACCACACATGGAGAAGACATGATATGTTTAACACACACATAATACAGAGTTTGATTAAGAACTCCTTGTGAATACCACCATTAATGGATGTTCTATATGTGAGGTCCTTGTGTACATAGGCAATGAGGTCAATATCTTGACTAAGAATGTATGGGAGAAGATGGGTAGGCTAGCCTTGAGGCCTTCCCCTTATGTGATTTTCATGGCCAACAAGACTTAAGCATAGCCAATTAGAATTCTAAGGAGAATAGTTTTAGACATCAAGTGTGCCAAATTATGAGCTAACTTTGAAGTGATTGAGTTGGTAGAATAAGACAACTACTAGATGCTTCTCAGAAGGCCTTAGTACTATGCAAATAATACATTTATATGATTTAAAAGGTGTTACATGAATTTTGAAAATTGCAAGGAGAGTGTATTTATTTCCCCTTTAAGTGACCAAGGACCCCATATGTAACAAGTGTTGACCTCGAGGATAAGACCAACCACATATATAACATCATAGCATAATGCACCAAGACTCTTAACCCCAATGATCAAGGAGTGCTTTCTTGAAAAGGTAGATAATCAACCTCAAACACCACTGATGTTTCCTATGACCATTGGGTCAAGGAATAATATTAGAAAACTTGTTAATGGTGTTTTTTGGTACATGTAAAGGAACAAAATCTAGTAAATACAAGCTAGGTCCAAATTCATTACACTTAAAAAAGATGGGTCCCTTGCACCAAGAATAAAGGAAAGAGAGTGTTTCACCTAAGTAAACATAAACTTGTTGTGCTCCCATGATATGAGGGGAAAAATTCTATGGAATAATGTTTCCATGACCTTAAATCATACATCTCAAAATAAATAAATAGAATGGGTGCACTAGTGTATATATTATAGAGCATTGTTATTTGTTGGTGGCTAAAACAAAGGCATAGCTTGTCAACTTAGAAAGATGTGAAAGCATCCATCTACAATATATTTGGAATGATTAATGAGGACCTAGACATCTCAACATATTTTGGAAACTTTGACCCTATACAACATGTGTGCTTATATAAAGAAGCATGGACTATCTATGGTGTGAATACCCCAAGGAACCTATGGGTGCTCGCCATCTCTAGAACCTTAAAGATGTCAGCATGGGCATGATATATTGTCAATGAGATGCATTGTGGGACATCCAATTAGGACTCCATAAATTATATTTTCATTCACACCTTCTCCTTTTCTTCATAAAACCTAAAATTGATCAACCCATTGTAATTAATTTGAAGGGTAGTATTTGAGGACACTTCAATCCTTAAGGAGCACCTAAAAGACATTTTTGGTGAAAATGGGTTGGCACTGCTAACATTTTTTTAAGAATAAATCCTAAATAATGACTCTAGTGATGAGGATGATGAATATGAAAGGCACACAACTAGACAAACTTGATAGGCAAAAAGAACCTTGTGCATCAGGTTGAGGATAGTACTCTAAAGGAGGAAGTCCCTACCCACCTTTGCATATAAACCACTGAGTGAAGTAGGAAATTTGAGGATTCACATTAGGAAAATAATGATCCCTAATTCACATCTCTCAAAATAACAAAATTAGACATCAACTTAGAAGGGTAACCAAAGATTGCTACTTTGGGTGCATATTGGTTTGATATAGAGATGGAACAAGATATGGATATCTTAAAGGAGTTCCAAAACCTATTTTCTTAGAATTACCAAGACATGAATGGCACACACCCATCCCTTTATAAAATGAGCATCAATATTTTTGATGATGTAATACCTATCAAGAAGCACCCTTACAGAATGAACCCCAATATTTGCAATAAGGTTAAAATGGAAATTGATGATATGCTAGTTGCAGGCATCATCTACCCTATGTAAGAATCTAAATGGGTGATCACCATGTTTATTATCATCAATAAGTATGGTTTCATCCATATTTTCATATATTATATATTTTTAAATTCCATCTACATCACTAATCTCTTTTTGACTCCATTCACTGATAAAGTATTGGATAACATCATAGGTTGTGAAATATACACTTTTACTAATGGGTTCTCAAGATACCGTCAAGTCTAGATTGAGGAGGAGGACAAGCCTAAAATTAAATTTATGATAGAATGGGATTTTTTCTCATACAATTCAATACCCTTTTGACTCAAGAATTTACCAACCATGTTCTTGAGAGTGGTGATCACTACATTTAAGGAATTCGTTCACAAGTTCCTCCAAGTGTATTTAGATGACTTGATAGTCTATGGACTAGTGAATGACCATTATAACAACTTGAACCTCATGTTTGAGAGGTTTAAATAGTTTTATATATCCTTTAAATTCAATAGGTGTAGCTTCATAACACTATTTGACACCTTACTCAAGAACATCATCTAAAAATATAGTCTACTCATTAATCCCATGAATATCACCATCATCCTTAAAATCTAAACCTGATCAACTTAGAAATATATTTTCACATTTCTTAAACATTGTGACTAATATTTCAAGTTCATCCATAACTATGCAAAGTTTTTTTCCACTAAAAGATCTCTTACAAAAGGATGGCCCATTCTATTGGGGCACAATACAAGAATATGCCTTTAAAACCCTAAATGTCAAACTAAACAACATGTTGATACTATAATTTCCTAATTAGATTACTCCATTACATGTCCATGTCGATGTATTTAGTTTTACCATTATCACCATTCTAACACAACCTATCAAAGGCAAAATGGGCCATCCCTTTTATTTCACAAGTAAAAAATTGACCACAATGAAGTAAAACTACACTACAACTGAGCATACGAAACTTTCCATGGTCTACACCTTACAAAAGTTTAGGCAATACTTATTTATGACTACATTTATCTTATTCACTAATCATGAGATGCTTAAGTACCTTGTTAACAAGACCATTCTCCATAGATGCATTTGTAGATGGATAGTTTTGTTTCAATAATTCATGTTCTTAGTTGTAGTGAAGCTTGGAAAATAAAAATCAAGCCTAGACCATTTGTATTACATTGACTTTAGTGATATGGCAGTTCCTATTAAGGATGATATGTTAGATGCACAACTTTACAAGATCTAGTTCATCCCAGAGGACTTGGTAGATATCACCACACTTATAATGTTTTTATCTACACCTTAGATTATGAGAACCAAAGAGAAAAAGTAGCTTATAGTTTGTGCCACCTCCTTTCATCTCATTGGTGTTTAACTATACAAAATGAGATGAGATGAGGTTTTATGTCACTATGTCCTATAAAATATAAGGGAAAATTTTGAAATAGATGCTTGATAGGATTTTCATAGGCCATTACACTAGAGACATTATAGCATACAAGGTGTTATATTAGTATTATGGTGGCCAAGTTTGTTCTAAGACACCAAAGATTATGCCAAGGCATGTGACACCTGCTAGTACATATGAAAGAGCAAATACCAAGATGAGATGCCTCTGATTCACATTCTTTCCTAAGCACCATCTTAAAAATGGGCCATTAACTTTATTGGGCTAATTACTCCCAATACAAGGTGCACAAGTGCATGATACATTATATCAACCATAAACTATTTCACCAAGTGGGTTGATGTAGTACTAACCAAATATTTCAAGTCACCATAGTCATAAATTTCATATGGAAGACCATCATTAGTTTCTATGGGTGCCCACTTAATCTAACTATAAATAGAGGTGCACACTTCATCAATGAAAATTTGCACATCCTACCAAATGAATACATGGTAGTGCACCACAAGACAACACCTTATAATATCCAAGTGAATGACACCATTGAGGCATTTAATAAGATATTGGGGATGTGACTCACAAAGATATGTGACATTGGTCTCAAGGACTGGGATGACCATGTGTCAATAGTGATTTGGGCCTATAAAACTACATAAACACCTAAATAAGGCTACACCATTCCAACTAGTTTTTGGTATAGAGGTCATTTTACCATTGAAGTTTATAGTTCCTTCATTATGCATTGTGTGTTGGTTATTTAGATGACCAAGAATATTTGAGAACATGACTAGAAGACATGGAACACTTGGATGAGACACACACCCTATCAAGATGGATCTAGTAGATAGAGAAGGCATGTTAGAATCTCTGACATGATAAGCATATTAAGTGAAATGTACTTACTGAAGGAGCACTAGTCTTGCTCTATAACTCTAAGTACCTCAAGTACCTAGGTAAGTTATAGATTAGGTGGATGGGACCTTACATCATCCATAGCATATTTAAGACTGGTGCATGAATTTATGCATGTTGATAGGTGAAATTATCCTTGTTCATTTCAATGGAAATTTATTGAAGCCTTATAAATAATAAGATGGCACTTGAACCATCAAACACCAACTTTATGGTCATAAGTTAGTTGTGTTGTGCTGACCAAAATAATGTTTGTCACAATCCAAACATTTCTTTATATTTTGTGTTGTTTTTTGTGTTAAGTAGATAGGTGAGGCACTTTAAATCCTATAGGATAACTCTTTTGATTCTTCCACATATAACTCTAATAGGGTGAGTTGAGCATAGTTACTTTCTAATCATCTAAGACTAGACACCTAAGTTTATAGGTGCATAAAGTTGCTAGATCTAGAAAATTGGGAGTACCAAGTGACAAAGGGAGGTACACAGATGCTAGTATGTAAGAGATAAAAAAAGGTGAATAAGATGCTCATGTGCAAGATATCAAGATAAACCTAGAGAATGAAGTGTTGGAGGACTAGTGAAATAATTTTTATGGGGTAGGGTGGGCCAAGGTATGAGATAAAAACATAAGAAATCAACCAAGGAATGGAAGTACATTTGAGAAGAAGCATATATAGAAGAGGATATGGAACCAACGAGATTGAATCATGTGAAAGTGAAGCTTTGTGCCTAGGTTACCATAAGAAGGGCAAAGGTCATGCCAATGTAAATGAAGCACAAGAGGAAGATCATCAAGACAAATTGGCATCCACCTAGCAATAGGCAGAAAGTGACCATTTGAACCATTAGTCACTTCACCAAAAACACCATTAAGAGAAGTTAATTCATTGATGGTAGAATCACAAACATACATAATAAATGTGAATGTGGAAATGTATTTTTGTGGATTTCAAGAAATCCATATGCCATCACAACATTACTAATTTGCAATTAAGAAGATAGATGAAAGAAAGGCCTAAAGGAGAAAATGGCTGACAAGAATAGGCTACAAACCTTAATATAATTTTAACCCAAACATAGAGTATAACTAAATCTAAAGCTTGAAAATTCTACCAAGTGAAAACATGATCACCCAAGCTACCAAATGAAAATGGTTGAATATGGAAATATATTGTATTTTATTTGAGATTTGAATAGAGGTGTGTAGAGAGATAATTGTGAGAGAACTAGATAAAATAAATACTAAGTGATGTTAAATCTACCATTAATGATGAATGAAGCTCAAGAACCAAAGCTATAGTTATAAAACCCATGACTGTGAAGAAGTGTAGAGTAAGATTAAAATCTTTAGGAAGACCAATAAACTTCACTTAAATAGTAGCTAGTTTATAATGGGGAATAAACACCTAAGTTATAGTCTGTTGTAAGAAAAAAAAGATGCCAAGAAGGCATAGATGGTAGAAGAGACTGCCACTATGAATAAAAATTCACATCTAGTGGAAGGAGTTAGCATCATAGTGGTTGACCTAGAAGAAAACACAAAGCTTGTATATAAAGAAATGGAGTTTCCCCCTAAGGTCATAATGGGGAAGACTTGGGTATCATTTGTACATACATGTAGGTTGAAAGAATATAACCATCACATGCTAACTAATGCACAATAGCTCAACCAAGACTATATGGTTGACACAAGAATAAAGATGGAGGTGGCCATAGTGTTGTTTGATGCCTTCATTTGAAACAATCTTGTAACCACTAACATGACCCAGTTATATGAGTTGCCAAGTTTTGGAAAGATAGAGGAATTAGTTTAACTCCCCTCTCATGCATCTATGGGGATAGATTTTACTTCATATGGAGGTGCATATGGATATTAATGTACCTCATTAGTAAAACCACTAGGCTCCTAAGTGTAGAGATAAACATCTACTAGATGATGGAAGATGATGTAGAGGTAGAGAGGGTTGTGAAACTACTAGGTTACTATAAGGTAGGGTTTTTAAATACAATCAAAGACATACAAAACCATGGAATGAGGGTATTAGTTTACCTCATGAGTTTGAACCTATGCTCTAGTAGATGGTGGATAGACATCATTAGGACCTACTTGTGCATCACCCACTATATGGTGTAAGGGGTCAAGTTCAACATTGAAAATTCATTGCTAAGAAGCTGGTGAATAATGTGCTAGAGTGACACAAGGTGTGAAAAATATTCAAATGGGGGTTTATGCTAATATCAATAGTGATGGAGGAGATCAACATACTTGATGGTAATGAATATAATCTTTGGGTTTTCCCAACATACAAGGATTCCCCAACACTGAATTACCAAGACTTCACCTTCCCACCCTCATTTTCCCAAAAATATAAGACCAAGATGATAGGATGGTGTGGATGATACATTGAGGTATTCAAGATTTAATGACACATCTAGTAGGAGCTCACCTAGTATATGTTTATAATGGTGATCTTAATTTTCATGAAAATATTTGTGTAGTGTTCTTAGCACTAATAGACATGAATCTATCTAAATGGCTTAAAATTCCTTATGCATTTTCTACATATATTCAATAGTTTCACTAAGGAGGATTCCCAATGTGAAATAACTAGATATCCTAGTGAAGGTTGTACATGGAGAAAGGAGTAGGTTGAGGTGCAAATATGTGCACCTAAGAGAAAAATCCATAAGGGATGAGGAGGATGAATCTGATCACATGGACCTCTATCCCCTCCAAAGTAAAATTATAAATGGGCATATCTTCATGTTATATCATGAGATGAAGTTATAGAATAAATGTACAAACCCTAAAAAATATTATTATCACCCCCTCTATATTAGCAATGAAGGGAAGCCAACACTATTAACATGAAATATTCCCAAAAAAATTAGGGAGAGACACTTGATAGAATACAAGAGTGCATTAGGTTGAAGGTCACCTTTGGAAAACAAACAACTCCTCTAACCCCCAAGAAGTGAATAACATTCACACCAAAGACTTCTTCCTCTAGTAAGAAGAAAAAAAAAAAGAAGTCTAAGGGACCCACTATTCCACCTATGGTAAATTTGGTGGAAATAGAGGTATAAGAGGACCTCATGTGTGGAAAGGAGGAATAAATGGAGGAATAATTAGGAAAAAAACTTACATTATGTAAGAAGTAGAAGTGGGAGGGGAGTCCAGCATTAAGGATGTTTAGAAGGGTATCTAAGGTGGCACTACCACTACATTTGAAGAAGCAAAGAATCTAGTTAATGCCTCATTTAGAGAACCCTCCACACAACCTCCAAAAATAGAAAGGCTTGGAAGGAAATGGGCATGACTCAAGTAGATATTGAGAAGGCTAAGGTTGAGGAAGAGAGGGACAAGGGAGAAATGAAGATGAATAAGGTTCCCACATGTGTAGGACTAACTATTAAGAAAATTGATAAGGTGCTTATCACCCCCATTGAGAAAGTAGTTGAAGGTGTATAACATGCATTCCCAAGTAGTGAAGGGGCACTTAAAGTAAAGGAAGGTGATATTGACATCTTGGAAAAACAAACAGAGAATGAAGAGAAACCCCAATAAAAATAATGTGATGTTGGAACTAAGGGAGTACACTTGGAGGTGATCACTAAAAAAACCCATGAATAAGTGGACAAAGAGGAAAATATGAGGAAGAACCCCTTTCAAAATAAGAAGATGAGTTGTCAAAAGAAAGTTCCAAAGAAAGTAGTGGTACTAGTGAGAAGGAAGAAGAGCATATAAAGGTGGTCATCTCTAAGAAATAAGGTACACAAGGGCTATATAAATGAATATTTAGATATGTTTAACTTCATGCCCTTAAAGCCACCACAACCAAGATGCATAAATAGCTTGCATTTACATTTGATAGCTACATGGATAAGCCTCACTTTGAGGTGCCTCAAAAATCCATATTGTGTATGAATGAATTTGAAGAAGGGCATCAATCCCTCATCATAAACCCCCATGCCATGAACCCATTTTGGTATATAAATGTGCTTATCTAGATGGCCATATAATTCATATGTAAAAACATCATCAATGATGGTAGGGCAAAGAAATGAAAGAAACTTTGCAAGGATGCTAAATTTGAAGTGAAAACCATGAAATTCAAGCTAAATTAGCTATGCAAGTGCATAGATATGACTGAACCTTCCCTCTTGGTTAGTATAAATACATCCAACCTCTCTAAGGTTGATAAGATCTATGTGCTAGTGGAGAAAATGCTCCCAAGGATGGAACTAGAGTTGATGCAAGAAGAATATGAAGAAGATCCCAATGCTACACTATAAAAGGATCTTGATGAGAAGATCAAAGAGGTGGAGGACCTCTTCGTGAAGCTATAGGAGGGTGAAGATGTTGTTGATGCCATCTTCTTGAGCTTTTCCAACCAAGCATCAGTGATAGACATGTGCCTCAAGTAGGAAAAGGAGGAAAAGGAGAATATAATGGTGTAGGTATATTATGCAATCAGGTCAAAGTGTGCACAAATAATGGGGAAGGGAAATATTTTTAGCACTTAGATAAAGTATAAGTAATATAACTTGTAAACACTCTCTTGTACCTTGTAGACTAAGACTTATGATCAAGGAGAAATCTTGGACTAAGGGTTGATAAAAGCTAAGACAAGTTTAGAGGACTTTAAGAAGGAATTAGACAAGACTGATGTGCTCATTATTAGAAAGACCTCTATAAAAACATATAACACTGATGAGGAAATAAATCTTACTATCAAAATCTTACATGACTTCAGCTCTAAGCTTAGGGAAAATATGCCTAAATTCGACATGTTGAAGGCTTTGATAGACTAGTTTGATGGCAGACTAGTAATTTTCTATGGGGTAATGTTGGATCCCTATTTAATTAAGTATAAGATCCACACCAGCACAATATAAATCTCATCATGAATCAATCACTTGGCATGAATAATATTTTGGCATTTTGGCACTAGCTAGATCAATCAACACACATCTCACACTAGCTAACATGTGGTTAACTAGCACTCAGATCTTTAGAGGTATGTTGTACAAATAGAAACATGTTATGACCATAACATAAAGGGTGAAAGGTGATGGAGTTGATATAATTACCAACAAAGGCTCCAACTTGGCACCCGACATGTGTTTTCCACCCTAGCAAAGAGATGCTACTGTGTTCTATAAAATGAACTTGAACTAATGAGAATAAGGGACACAAATTGATGTAATGAAGCTCTAAAGAAATGGTTTTTCATGTGATTGGATACCATTAGTATTATGAATAACATGGAATCCATTAAGGCTTAATTTGTACACTCCCAAGCTTGCTTGTGAGCCTTTGGGTAGTTAAATAGTTATAGTTAAGCATTTACTCTATTTTATCATCATGAACTATATATGATGTTCTACATTTGAACCTTGATTAATGAAGCAGGTTGTTTTATATAACATAATGTCTTTGGTTTATATTTACTTGATGTGGATATCTGAATGTGCAATATATGTAATGGATTGTATGTTATAGTATAAATTCATTTATGCTAAAGGAATTTGAATCAAGATTTTGGTTTACATCATTAATGGCATCCCTATGTTAATTGATGATGTCAACATATTTTATATAAATAGACCAAGTGTAGGAAGGGTCATGCACCAAGTGTTCCCTTACTAAGAAGTGTTAGACTAAGCATGAAAACTTGAGGTGAGAACATTCCTTTGACCCTTCAATTTAATAAAATGATGCTAAGTTTAGTGAATCAAAGGCTTATGACCTTAAGACTATAAAATCACCCCTAAATAGGCTTATACCTATATACCATTAGGATTAGCCCATAAAAGACTTGTGCCAATGAACCTACCAAAATCATTCTTCCAAATGACCAAGTCCCATAATTGATATCTCATGCCATGACACAACTAGCCTATTATGGCCCCCAATTCTTTCTCTATTTCACATTGGTTGAGTGCATAAGGCTTGCACCTTATATGAATTTATACCATCACAATTGAGTGTTAAATGTTAAGCACTATAGGAATATACCATGTTTGTGCCTAGTTGCATTGAGTCCATAACTAACTTGGATAACCAAATGAGCAAATGACTTGATATTTAACCTCTTTTTCTACAATACCAAACATATTAAACAATGTGTAAGCAATTTTTAATCTAGACCAAAGTGGTATAAACACACAAATAACTAGTCCACAATAAAATATACCTCTAATTAACACCATGATTGGTTCAAAAATGTAGAGGGAAGGAAATTATACCTCCCAACCATAAACAACTACCTTTAATCCTAAACCAAATGGTTCTTAAAATACCCAACCTCAAGGATTAAGTATCCATGTAACAACCAATGCCATGCCTCAATAAAATGTGATGAATGTTACTCCACTACAATAGGTGATGATTAACATTCCAAAATAACAAGCACCATCCAACATACCCACATAGTAGAGGTAAAACATTTTTCCACCTCAACAAGGGGAAACCAATGTTCCACCTCACCAAGTAGTGATGAACATACTTATTTAATCATAGACCAACATGCTAATACAATCACAAATGATGTCTAATCAATAGTATATAAGCATTATCAGTGATAAGGTTTTAACCTTCAACATGCATCTACTTCACAATAGGGGTTTTCACAACCAAGAAGTTCCAATGTTCTATAAGCACCAATTAGGCAATAATATAATTTCATGCCAAATGTGACACAGACTCAATGGTATGGCCTTGGTTCATAATTTCCCCTTAATCAACAAGGTTTGACTAGTTGATGATATGTCCCTATTCAACCTTAATAAACATATTACAACCATATCCTTCCCTCTCATCCATAATTTACCCAAAGATAGTCCTATATACCTAGTCCTAACCAAAATATCATACTACAATGCATGAAATTTCAATAATCAGACCCTAATATATGCATGCATATTCCTGGTTAATTCCCAAACCAAACCAACCTTCCACAACAAACTATGACTCTACCTCAGACTAATGTTCCATCTTGTTTCCTATCCCAAGAACTACAATAAATGAAGGACACAATTTCCACCATCCAAGCTAGGAAACATACCAAAAATTTTAATTTGGATGACATGTGTTCCTACCCTTTCAACATGGAGTTTTTTGAAAATGCCATTTCCTCTAAGGTAAAAACTAACAAAATTTGACAAATACAAGTGAAAATATGACCCTAAGGCCCATTTGATAGAATTATTTTTTTCATGGCAATTAGTGGCCTACAATGACATATACCTCCTACTATTATTCATAATGAGTCTATCAGGACAAACATTGGAGTGGTTCTTAAAACTACTAAAGAATTCAATTTCTAATTTTGATGATCTTTCAGACAAGTTTGTGCAACAATTATCCTATAATATTGAGCATGATATTTCATTGGTATATTTGATGCAAGAAAAATAGAATACCATTAAAAATTTTACAAATTATCTACAGTGATGGAGAGCCCTTACAATCTGATTTACCTATAACCTACTAGACAAGATACTAGCCACTATGTTTACCAAAAATTTACATAGGAAGATATCTTACCATCTATAGTTGTTGTACACACATAATTTCAAGGAAATATATGAAAAATGTTTGTTGATTTAAATATTCCTTATTAATAGATGGATTATTAAACATACTTCATCAAATCAGACCTAGAATCAAAACCAGAATAATGGCCAAAATCAAAACCAATTCTAAGCATAAATGTCACAACCAACATAGGATAATAATTATGATAAACCCAAGTAGTTCCAGCATAGGATAATAATTATGATAAACCCAAGTAGTTCAATAATAAAAATAATGTTGTGGGAAATGGAGTAACTAATTCATGATATGTCCAAATGGTGCAAACACTATTTGCTCAGCCCATGTTACCTATGCAAATCAATCCTCACCAATAACCTCTTCAACAAATATAGCAATCATAGTAGCCTAGACTAGCATAACAAATACAATAACCTTTTCCTTTGAAAAATCCTCATCTAAGGAGAGTTATTCCTACTCATCATGTCTTTAGTGACCTTGGAGAACCCATTGAATCTATGTTTTTCAAGATCACCATAGCTAATATGATTAACTAGCCTATTTTGAAACACTATCCTAAGGGCATTGACTATCCAAATCGGTACAAGAAAAATGAATTTGGTGACTATCATCAAGTTAATTGACATAATTTTTCATCATTGTATGAAAACTAAACATTTAATCAATAATATGTTATAAAATGTAGAGATCATATTGGACCATGGAGGTTCCACATCCAATTAGAACCTTTATATTTATCAGAACCCTTTTCCATAACATAACAACCAACAACATCAACAACAATGACTAGTACAAAAATAAAAATAGTATCAACATATAAGGTAGAACTAACATAACAAACAAAATAATAGCATAAACAACAACAACATCAAATGAATCAATGGAACCAAGGCTAGAATGATTTCAATAACCAATAGACCTACCATGTAGTTGTACATGACTACAACAAGGTTGTAGGCCATATTATGCGTGGTCATATTTCTACCATATCCATTAATCTAACTCCAATTACTAATCAAATAAGACCCTTATTAATCATTCCCACTCAACCAACCCATGTCAGTGATCCTTCTTTGACCTGGGACTGCATATAGGTCTACCATCAAGTAGGGATTCCCACTTTTTGACCTTAAATTGATAAATCACTATTATCCCATGACCATGAATAAGTGAATTAATAATTGATACTTATCCTATTTGGTCCCCCACCACATTCATTTTTTATAAACAATGGTCATGTATCTCATCTCAATTATGCAATCACAACTTAGCAATAGATAATTACAATCCTAAGCCCACATCCATCTATTACATCACCCATCCAACCAACCATTATAGTTAAGAATAAGCCATTTATTGATATATAAGAAAAGACATTCAATATTATGTAACAATTTTAGAATATTCCCACACAAATCTCCATTTTAGAGTTGTTATGTACTTTTATAATATGCAAAAACATATTGACTAAGTTCCTTGACCAATCCCAAGTTCATAGTGACATATCTCTAGACAAATTTCAAGCTTTAGTTGGACACCTAGCTCTAAGATAACAATTAACCTTCAACCAAAGTGATATGTCATACCTTTACCTTGTGCATAACAATACATTGTACATAAAAGCTGTCATAGCATAACACAAAGTGAAATGTGTTGTCATAAAAAATGGATCAGGTTTAAATATCATGTCTTTAAAACTCATCAAGCTTCTCAGGTACACCATAGTTGATCTCTATCTAGAAATGATCACACTCAAGGCCTATCATAATGAATAATGGGAATCACAAGGCACCCTAAGCTTTCTAATTATTATTGGGCCCTTGACCCATATACACTATGCCATGTGTTAGACCTTTATTTTTCATATATTATGCTTTTGGGGAGACCACAGATATATGAGATTCATGCAATCCTATCAACATTACATAAATGTATTGAGTTCTCTAATTCAAGTATAAAGGTTACTATCCATGGACATTTGTAGCCATACAAGCATTGAAAACATTTATAGGTTGAGTAACAAAGCTATAAATACCATTTTAGCTTGAATGTTATTATTAAGAAGGACAAAGGGAAAGAAATACTTGTTGATTATGTTAGTGCCCAAAATTGTACTAAAGAAATTTGGCCCTTGTCAAGTTAAAATTACCAAGTTCTTAGCCAAACTTTAATCTCCAAGTGTTCCTTTAAAAGGTCAAGTTGATGTGAAAATTGACTAAGTCCTAATCTAGTCTTTTCTTGGTGAATGTGTCTTTCCCTCAGATTTTTACAAGATTTTTACATGAACATAATGTCTGATAAAAATAGGTCCTAAGAATTATTGTCTTAGAAAAAAAAAATTAAAGACTTATTTCCATTGAACATTTTTTCCACTACAAAAGGTTTGAAGGAATTCAATGTCTTGGCTAAGTCCCATTTGCGTTGGGCTAAGTGTTTCATAAAAAATTCAAAGGGTCATTTATTTTTAACATTTTTTCTATGGTAAATTTTTTGAAGGGCACTTGCCCTTCAGGCATTTTTCCCACACAAAATGTCTAAAGGGCATATACCCTTTGGCAAAATTTCAAAGGTTTAATTTCTTGGGCAAAAGAGCTAAGTTCAATTGCTTTGGCAAAAGTGTAAGGGCCATTTATTTTAGACATTTTATCCATGGCAAAAAGTTTGAATGGGATGTGCCCTTCAGGCATTTTGCCCACATAAAAAACCCAACAAAAATCCTTTATTTTAGCAAAAGTTTCAAGTCCAAATTCCTTCAGTAAAAATGTAAGCTCAATTTCTTTAGAGATAACTCCAAGTTCAATTTTTATAGGGAAAGTGCAAAGGTCAATTTATTTGAGGAAATTATTTTGGATAAAATGTTCAAAATAATTATCTTGGTGAATAAAGGGTCTAGAAGTAGAAGTGATAAATAAAAAAACCAAAAATAATTCTTGTAGCACAAAAGGCCCACAACAATCTTGCCAAAGACAAAAATACCACAAAGAAAGAGCCCATAGACCAAATTATTGATGAGAAAAGTCTCCAAATAAATTTTCTCAAATTGTAGGTATGACAATCTCATGGATATATTTTGATGGGCATGTAAATGTCAACTTTAAGCCATAGAAAGTAGCCATTGGGTTTCAAATTTTCCAAGATGATCATTCAAGCATCAATTTCAAGCCTTGTGAAATATCCATTTGAGTTCAAATAGAGGCAAATATAATGGTGCACATTAATGTGGAGTAGGATGATTAGACGGAGCATGATCAAATTTGAATAGTCAAATAAATCATGATGAGTAAGATGGTGACAAGTGCCATCATCATAGGACCTTGTTATAAATCCAATGGAGTATGGATCAAAGGATTGAGCCATATAGATATAAAATTAGTGGTCTATACTTGATCCATACCAATTAGATTAATAGTGCATAATGATAGTAGACTATTCAACAAATTTCCAAGCAAATCCAATACCACCATGTGGCAAGAATGCATTAGCCTAGCACAACAAACATAGTAGGGTGCATAAATCCCATGGGGTTACCAAGTGGCATGACCTCAAAGCCAAAGATAGCTAACAAATAATAGTGCTTGGTCTTTCAAATCAAGATCAATGGTCCACATTGATCTGAACACACAGATCGATGAATGACTAAGAGATGACTCATCAAAAGGCTTGGAACCTATAAAAAAGTGACACATGTATAGAGGGAGACAAATATCACATTTCAAAATAAGGAATAGTATGACATGGTGAATGTCACATGGGCATACACATCATCTTCAAAGGTCCTATGTAGAGCAGTTCATAGAGTTTTCACTAATGATAAGTGAATTGACTAGGCAAGTTTCAAATGAACCATGGGAGCTCCACAATAAGTTTAAAGATGCTTATGAAATCATTGGGAATAGTTTTATTAGGTAGCCATAGGTCCCTTATCTAGAGGATCATAATGTATTCCCCAAGGATTCTATGAATAGGATAGAGGTTGAATGTTTATGATGTCACTAGATTTCCATGGTAAGGAGATAAAGTCACTTCTGATAAAGTATAATGTTAGGGTAGAGAGTAGGTTTCTATATATGTCAAATATTGGTTCTAAATATGACCTCAATGATTAGACAATGCATAAAGCCCATTTACAACTGCATGAAAATTATATTACATGATTGTGGCATGTATAGAATATAAAGGGGATTATGCTCATATAATTAATAAACTCTATGTAGATCTTGGGTAAAGCCTATATGATGAGGAGTTTTAAAAGGGTGAAAAATATGTGCTCATTACATTATATACCAATGTGTCTTTACTAACCCCTCATGTGATCATTTGAAGACCTCCTTGGGGAAGCTTCTCAAGGGGACTATAAGTGTCAGTTGTAACTTCACAATTCATAGATGTGAAAGTGGGGCCAAAATTTCCCCAATAGATTAATGGTGGGGATAATTCATTTATGCATTAAAAAAATTACACAAAAGGATAGATGTATTTAGAAAGACATATTTTCCAAAGGGAAAAAAGTGAAAAGGGGGAAAATATGTGAAAAATCATACTGGAGCCAAAAGGGTAAAAAGGTTATTTTAACCTAAGTTTGGTATCTTTCATCTACTTTGTTCATCCAAGCTCCTCCATGGGGAAGATATTACAAGTTTTTGAGATCAATATGGACCACTCCTAGGAGGATATTTATGTAGCCATGAATCAATAATACTTTCTAGTCATCATTACAAGAGCAAGTTATTCCATGGCATACATAAAAGAGGGAAAGCTGTCTAGAAGATTCCATATTTACCATCAATTAATAGATAAGCATCTCCAAGTAGTTGCACATAATAACAAAAAAAATTGGCTCCTCAAATGAATATCCTCCTTCTAGCTTATATTTAAGGTGTTTTAAGCCAAAATATCAAATGATATGATCTAAATATTCATCATTCATTGTAGAGGTAGTTAGAACAATGATTTTTCTTGTAAAAGGATGAAGATCTTAGGCATGGCAAATAACATATTCTATTTGGAAGCATCTTGGTAGACTTGAAAGTTTGTTTTGTAATTTTGAAAGTTATGACCCATGGTTCCAAATTTTAAAATATATAAATAGGGGTTTTATCCTATATTCTAAGGTTGTTTTTTTATCTTTGTTTTAGGTGTTCCTTTCCTCTAAGTATAGGTTTTGCAGAATTTTTTTTGGGATCAATTATTGTGTGTAGATATTGTCTTGCTTGCTAAGGTGGTTGTAGCTTTACATCCATTATAAATCTTTGAGATCATGTTTATGTCTCCCTTGTCAAAATATCAATCTCACCATGCTTGTCCCCATGTAAGCATTTTAAAATATTGATGTGTATAATATTTCTTTTCAAGTTAATGAAAATGCTTGTGGTTCTTTTATGTTTCCTTTTGATGAAGTGTAGTGACTTATTGTGTGTGTGTGTGTGTGTGTGTGTGTGTGTGTGTGTGTGTGTGTGTGTGTGTGTGTATTATTGACTATATATATATATATATATATATATATATATATATATATTTATTTATTTATTTATTTTTATGCCCATTATTGGTTATCATTTTAGGTTTCTATCTAGATTATAAATCCCTTTATGCATAATATTAGAATCTATTAGTGAATAGCTTGTTAGGGAACCCTACATTTATGGATTAAATAGGGGAAGGTATTTGAAATATTAATTTTAGTGTATGTTCTAGTCTCTTATGGATCATTTGGTATTTACCATTATCTTGAATTTGAAAGTGTTTATGCATCTTTGCTAAGGAATATTTTCATGAAATAATGTAAGACACCCTAATATTTGGAAGCCACTAACACACCACCCTCCATATTATAACTATCTAACTTGTCCTACCCTATCCTACCCTATCATACCCTACCAATAATACATTGTTTTGCATACTATAAGTGTTATTTGACTTGAAAATGCATAAGATCTTGCATATCTAAAATGCATTTATAGTTTATCTTTTAAAATCCTAGCATTACAGTATTTTATTCTACTCTTATAGTTTAAAATTCTTTAGAATGAAGGTTGCTATCATAATTTCATCTATATTTAGTAGCTTGTATATGACTTAGAGCATTTGTGCATTTCATGTGACAACCCTTCATGAGTGAAGTTTGAAAACCTGGTTATGCCCTAGTCATATTTATTCCTTATACCAAAAATCCCCATGAAGGTTGAATTAAAGAATATCTCCATGTGAGAAAGCTACCATATAAGTCCTCTCACCTTAGTGTAGGTAAAGCTAGAAGTAGTAGGGAGTTGACCATACCCTTTATAAGTGCCTCTCAGTCATTTTTTGCATTTGGTCTAATCTTGATGTCAAACCCTTCCCTAGATATAATGACATATTATCAAGGTTTTCGTCTTAGTTTTCCATTTTATTCCATTATAAAAGGCTAAGTGTATGAGGTGTATAATTGGGAACCAACACTCTTCTAGCACTATTTCTAGGGACTAAACTAAAATCCTAGTTACATGTGTGTTGCTAGGCACTCTTATAAAGAGCCATAAGTATTTAATTTTTGGGCCCATTTTTGACCTAAGTATTAGACCCACACCAACTCAAAGAACACCTAGGTATGAGGTAATCATGATGGATGATTGATATTTTGTCTTTTAGTAGTACCAGCTAGTAGGAAGTTGAAAAGTCCTTTATGAATCAATAAACATTAGGAAATGAGTGCATGAAATGATTATTAATCATTAAAGACAAACATATCCCTCTAAAAAAATGAACATTGGGAAGAGAGCACACAAGACATTAACTTCTCATTAAAGATAAACGTAGTGGAGATAGTGAGATGTGTACCTACATCACCAACTCAATTATCAACATGTTCCATCCCCATCAACTTAAGACTCTCCAAAGATATATAAAAGGAAGTTGAGTTCAATTGGAGAGGAGAGATAAACTAGAGTAGCAAAGCTTTGGTGAATTGATGCCAGAGGATTTCCATTAGAATTAGAAGTATTTTAGGATGTTTTTGAAACTTCCTCTTTTAATGCCCAAAATCACATGTGTCCTCTAGGATTGTATCAGTTTAAGTCAATCTTATTCTAAGTTATATGGACTTATATATGGACTATTATTAATTTCTATTAATGAAGAATGTTTTTTGCACATGTTTAATAGATTAAATATCTTATTCTAGTGTATGTGCATTGAGCTAATGTGAGCTTCTACTCTAACTCATTCATGGTATGCCTATAGCTCATGTGAAACCCTATGCTTAATGGAAGAAAATATCTAAGTGTGTATAAGTCCCTATACCTCACCATGATACCCATGACTAAGTGTAAATCTACATCTAAGCCCCCATCTGGATAACTAGTTTCCTTTAAGTGCCTAAATGTTATAAAGACTATGAAACCCATAGCTTGCACCTTTGAATGCCAAACCATCATTACATTAACAAAATCCTTTGAAGGATAGAATTGCACCATGGCATAACTAGCCCAAAACAGACCCTAGTCCCTTTTTTGTTGTGCTTTGGGTGAGAACATAAGGATTTCACCTTAAGTATAATGATGCCAACACGGCCAAGTGCTAAATTTTGAGCACCATATGATTAGTCAAGGCTTGTGCCTCATTATAATGAGCCTAAATCCAATATGGATAGCTATAAAATCACATGACTAGGCCCATGACTAAAACACCTACTTTTTTTACAACATATTGGTTCTATTATTGAGACCTTATTGAATTGTATTACTATAATGGTGTACCAGAACAATGCTCTGAATCTCCCTTGAGAACATTGAGCCCTAGTTTGAATAGGTGGAAGATAAATTTACATTGAGGCATCTAAATTTTAAAAGGTATAACCTAAATAAGTGGTCTAGAACCACTTGTATGATACCTTCTACAAGGTTTTATTTTGCAAACTATCAAAGAAAGTAAACCACTGGTTAGATTCTTATGTAACCCATATATGATGAAGCCATGTAAACACTTAGAGTGGATGAAAGAGAACCTAAAGAGGCTTGAGAGCTTAGATACCACCTAGACTAGATATGCAGACAAATGGTAGTAAGGGGAATTAAATAGCTATATTCTTGAGTTTGTAGTATCAATTTACTCATACCCTAAAGAAGCAAAACATCAATTATTTTATGATCCCAAAGGCACACTTGTGAAATATCTTGACACCAAAATCAAGAATTTGATGGTAGATTATGAATTTGAAATAGTGAGGATGGAAGGTTAAAACCCTTTTATGTATGAACAACATAATAGGGAAGAAGGTGATGTGTAGGTGAAGTGCAATGGAAGGGGATGGGTATATTTAAAACCAAGATATTAGGAGATAGACTTATAATAAGAGGAGGTATAGACTGATATAATATATGCAACTTGGAAGTGCTAAGAGGACTTTTAGAGAATGGGAAGGGCATGGGGAAGGATCTATTAAATGTTAGCCATGCCCAAAGGAAGGAACCCTTGAAGCCATGAAACAAGATCCATAATTGATGAATTAATTATTAGGGTCCCTTTATAAGTTTACCATTGGATATGTATTAGATGTACCTATCCCATTTAAACCTATGATACGAGCTCATATGCTAGATTCCCCAAAGGAAAATAGAAAATTAATAACTAACCTCATTGTCAATGTATACTTTGATCATTTTGAAAATTTAGACTAGAAATTTTTTATTGAATAAGTTATCTTATATGAGTAGGTAAATGAAGATAACTCTAGACCTTGAGGTGTTATCCTGATGAGACAGAATATGAGTGCAAGCACCCTAATTCAGCCAATGTCAATTACACAACCTCGATAATAGCCCATAGGAAGTGGTCCTACACCAATAGTCAATAGTATAGTGCCATCATCTTGTATGACACTAGTAGTAACCATAGAACTAATGCATATCCTAGTCTTTGGAGGCTTTAGATGACCAATACTAAGACAAGCACTAGGGAGATATGTACTTTAGGCACTAATTGTTCCCTAGCCCTTGTTTTATTATGAGATGGCCATGCACCTTATAGATTATCAAGGTAGGAGAATGTCATGGAGCATGTTCTCAAGTGTGAATTACAATAGTACACTTAGGGGATAATGTAGTTTGAGTGAAAGATAATCTAATTTATAACAAACTTGCTTGATCATGCCCATACTTGGTATAAAAAGTTAGATCCTAACTAATCTATGGTTGATTATGACACCTTGAAGGAAGCCTTCTTAAAGGGGTTTGATATACCTGAGTTTGAGTAATAAAGCATAAACACACTCAAGGAGATCAAATAGGGATTATTAGAGAATATGCACATGTACAAAGTTATATTTACATCTCTCCAATCCAAGATCCCATATGAAATTCACCCCACCTAGCATGCACAATGGTTCATTAGAGGATTGCTATTTCCTTTTAGAAGGGTACTATCTATGAAAACATTCACAAAATCTCAAGAAGCACTTAAAGCCAAATCAAGGCCAAGGTAGTTTAGAGTACTGGTATAGGCATTATCCCTTTCATAGAAGTGCAAATTGCATATATGGCTTACAAATAATAGAATTTGACTGCTAGTTCATTACAAGATGCTTGAAGCAAGTTGTGGTGCACTACTTTCAATATAAAGGGTCATAATAAAAACAAATTCCCTTAAACAAATGTGTGGACATTGATTCTTAGCTATGAAGTTTTTCATGAGGTGCCTGATGTTCACAACTACCCTTTATTCTAATGCACTAGTTAGGTCAAAAAAAACATCACATGGATAGAAGTGCATGATAAGTAACTACAATAGTCAGAGGGTAGAGAAACTAGGGCAATGAGGGTTATGGCCAATAGAAATCTAGATATGGGAACCAAAGAGGAACCAATGGGTGAGGTGGAGGATGTAGTGGAGGAAGATTCCCACCATGATCATGTTACATGTATGGGTCAAATGAGCACTATAAACATGACTATCTAATTCACTTAATGTGTGGGTATTATTGAGGATTGTATACAGTCAAGAAATGCCTTCACTTATATAAAAAGTTAACCCAAGGAAAACTAGGTGCCAATAAGGGCATAAGGATGATTAGGCACAAGCCTAAAGATATGAAATGGGATTGAAAGGTGCATCTAATGTGTAAAGAGTCAAATAACGTGTAGGAAACTACTCAAAGTGGACCCACCACTTATCCTCCAAATTTTCTAACATAAGAGCTACCCTTAGAATATGTGATGCTAAGCCATACTAAGTGCATTACATATATAGAACCCAAAGTTGTGTCTTATCCAAACTGTACATGCCAAAAGGACATCCTACAAGAATCCATGAACATAATAAAAAATTTGTAAGGATAACTCTAGCTAGCCAAAGATCTAGAAGCATAGTCTACCACCTCATATAGAAAGAAAAATAATAAAGAGGTTGAAGTACAAGAGATGATAGAGATCCTACACCTCCTAAAAATATAAGGGATGTTTCCCCTACTAAAAAGTTTGCTCTCAAAAAATGCAAGGAGAAATCTAAGTAGAGTTGTTAAGCCCCTTGAATTTTTTTCACTACATATGGAGTGGGTGCATAAAGTAATGCATACAAAAAACATGGAGTATGACCAATATATCCTAGTTAATGCCACCATTGATGAATGGTTTGTCTATAATGTACTTATCAACATCGATGCTGAGATCAATATCTTGACCGAGAATACATAGGAAAAGATGGGTAGGCTAGCCTTGAGGCCAACTCCCCATGTACTCTTCATGGCCAAAAATACCTAAGCTCAAATCATTAGGATTTTGAAGGGTGTTATTATAGATATTGTGTTTCAAATTTCATGTTGACTTTCAGGTTATTGAGTTGGACAAACATGATAACTACCCAGTGCCTATAGGAAGGCCTTGGTGCTATGCTAATAATGTATATATGCACTTAAAGAAGTGATATATGACATTAAAAATGGAAAGGAAAGGGTAGTGATCCCCCTTTCAAGTGACCAAATACCCACCTATATGGAGATCATTGATCTAGAAGATGAGATCAACCATACATATAACATCATGATGTGAGGTGCCAAGAATATCCACTCTTCTGATCAAGGAGTGCTCTCTTGGGAGGATGGGTAGTCAACCTTAGACACCACCTATGTCACTTGACATTTATGGGTTAAAGAGGCCTATAATTACATTATTTTTAGATTATAATTTCTGTATGCAAAGGTGCCGAGGCCTATGAATATTGGTTGGGTTCAAATTGATTACACTCCAAAATGATAGGTCTCATGCTAGGAGAAAGGAAAGAGGGTACTCTACTTGAGCAAAGGAAAACTTGTAGCACTCCCAAAATTTGAAGAAATTAACATAGTGGAAAGGTATATCCATGACCTTAAATCATACATCCCCAAAGAGATAGATATAATAGGTGTACTAGTGTATAATTTGAAAATCATTTTCATGTGTTGGTGGGTATTGTAAAGATCTAACTTGCCAACCTAACTATAGGTAAAAGTAGCCATTTTATCAGGAGGATTAATGAGAAATTAAATATCTAGGCATACACTAGTGACTCTAATCCTATGGCACATGTTAAATTATATAAAAATACATGGACTGACTATGGTGAGACTACCCCAAAGAAATTATGGGTGCACACCTTTTATAGAACACTGAAGACATGGATGTGAGTAAGATACATTGTCAATGAGATGTGTTAAGAGATAACAAATTTTTAGGCCCTTAAGGAGAATTTTGTGAACACCTTATCCTTTTCCTCTTATAACTTGGATTTTTTTGAGCTAATACAAGTAATTTTGAGGGCAGTGTTCAAGGACACCACCGTCCTCGAGGAGCACCTAAAAAACATGTTCAGGGAAAAATTGTTGGAAATATTTAATTTATTAAGGAATAAATGCTCAATATAAACTCAAGTGAATAAGATGATGAAACTTTGAATGAGTGCTACTATAAAACACTAACCACTAGAAGAAATCTCATGTGTCAAGTAGATGATAGTGCTCTTAGTGAATTAGAGCCCACTCATCTTTGTGTTGAGACAATAGAGGGAACTCAAAAATTCAAGGACTCACATGAGGAGAAAAATGATCCATAATATGTACCACTAAATACCATTAAAGTGCACATCATCATATAAGGAGATCCAAATATCACCACTCTAGGCACCTATTGGTTTAACATAGAGCTGGCATGCATCATAGACCTCCTAAAAGAGTTCCAAGACTTGTTCACTAGGACTTATCAAGATATAAAGGGTACACACCCATGACTTTGTAAAATGATTATAAATATAATTTATGATGCAATATTAGTTAAAAATCACCCCTAAAAGATGAATCCTAACCTCCATGCCAAGGTCAAAATAGGGATCGATGTAATGCTAGCTATAGGGATCATTTACCCTCCATAAGAGTTCAAGTGGGTGAGCCCAATGGTAATAAGCATCAAGAAGGATGGACACATTCACATTTGTATCAATTATAAAATGTTTAATACTTCTTACATCAATGATCCTTTCTTGACTCTATTCACTTATGAAGTCCTAGAAGGCATCATAGGTTGTGAAATCTACACCTTTACTAATGGGTTCTCTAACTACCACCAAGTTTAGATTAAAGAGGAGGACAAACCTAAAATAACCTTTGCAATGGAATGTGTATGTTTTTCTGATAACATTATTCCTTTTAGACTTAATAACATGGCATTAATGTTCTCTAAAGTTGTGATCACCACATTCAAAGATATCATCCATATGCTCCTCCAAGTTTATCTAGATGATTAGATGGTGTATGGATTCATCAAGTACCATTATGAAAACCTAAACTTAATGTTTGAAAGGTGAAGTAAAATTCATATATCCCTAAACTTTAAAAATTGCATCTTCACAACATCATTTGAAAACCTCTCAGGCACATCATCTATAAGGATGGTTTTCCCATCAATCTAGTGAAGATCACCATCATCATTTAGCTCTAGACTCCTTCCACACATAAAGATGTTCATACCTTTCTTAGTCATTATGGGTATTGAAAAAAAAATATAAAGAGTTATGCAAAGATCATGGTGTTAGTAGAAGAGATTTTACATAAGGATGTACCATTATACTATTGATAAATGCAATAAGATGCCTTTGAAACCCTGAAGCTTAGGTTATCTAACATTACTATCCTATAATTTCCTAACTAGATGACCCATTTTCACATCAATGATGATTATTTTGGCTCTTTGATTGGAAAAATATTGGTACAACCTAGTGAAGGAAAAATAGATCATCCCATCTCCTTTGGTAGTAGAAAATTGACCCTAATAGAGCAAAATTACACAATGATAGAATGTGAGGCATTCACCATGGTCTATGCGTTGTAAAAATTGAGACAATATTTTTTGGTAACCTTGTTCATCTATTTCACTAATCATGAGGCACTCAAGTACCTTATGAAAAAGCTTGTTTTACATGGGTGCATATGCAAATGGATAGTTCTATTCTAGGAGTTCCACTTCTTCATTGTTGTTAAGCCTAGAAAGCAGAACTTGGAGCTAGACAATTTATCTTGCATTAATTATAGTGATTTAGTGGTTCCTATTTAGGATGACATGTAATAAATGCAATTTTACATATTCTATCATGTCCCTAAGGATTTGGCAGATATCACTACCTTTCTAACATCTAGAGTTGTGCCCTAGACTATGAAAACTAAGGAGAAGAAATAGCTAGTAGTTCATTCTACCCCCTTTTAGCTCATTAACAAAGGAATATATAAACTAAGTAGAGATTAAGTGTTGCACTGATGTGTCTTAGAGCATGAAAGAGACTCCATCTTGAAAGAGGTACCTAAAGGCATATTACAACATTGCACTAGAGATGCAATAACACAAAAAGTACTATAATCAGGCTTGTGGTGGTCAAGCTTGTTCCAAAATACAAAGGACTATACCAAGGAATGTGATATATTCTAACACATAGGGAAGCCCAACCATCAAGATGAGATTCCCCTCATACCCATTCTTTCGTAGATGCCATTTGATAAAGGGGCCATTGATTTTCTTGGGCTGGTAACTCTTATAGTATGATGCACTAATGCAAGGTATATTCTATTGTCTATAGATTATTTTACCAAGTGGGTTGAGACCACACCAAAAAAATAATATACAACCACCATAACTATGCATTTCATTTGCAAAAACATAATAAGATGATATAGGTTGCCACAAATCCTAACTAGTGATAGGGTCACTCACTTTATTAATGAAATAGTGTGTTTTTTATTGACTAAATATATGGTGGTGCACCACAAAATGACCCTTTATCATCTATAATCAAACAACATAGTTGAGGCATTTAAAAAAATATTAGGAGCATGCCTCACAAATATATGTGATGTTGGTTGAAAATATTGGGATGATTGAGTGTTAGTAGTGTTGTGGGTATATCACACAACCTACAAGCACCTAAATAAGGCTACACCATTTCAATTAGTGTTTGGTACTAAGGTGATCCTAATAATGGAGTTTTTGGTACCATCATTATTCATCATGTGAATTGGTTAGTTGGATGACCAAGATTCACTAAACACAAGGCTAGAAGACATAGATCAATCAGATGATACATGCACCCAAGTAAAATGGATCTAATAGATAAAAAAAGTATGCCAATATCTCTAGCATGAAAAAAAATATAAAGAACAAGGTGCTAATAGAAGGAAAATTAATTTTGATCTATGAATCCAAGTATATCAAGCATGTAGGAAAGATATAAATAAGGTGGATGTGACCCTATATCATCCACCACATATTAGAGATAGGCACATTTAAGTTAGACACATTGACTAACAAAATGTTCCTTGAGAATTTCAATGGTAATAGGTTGAATCCATATTAGAAATAAGATGGTGCTTGCATGATGAGAATACTAACTTCTTGGTCACTAGTTAGTTTTAGTTGAGATGACTAAAATAACATTTGGTGTAATCTAAATAGTTCTTTTTTATTTTATTTTATTCATTGAGTAGTAGTATAAATAATAAAGAAGCAATGTTTTGAATCCCACTAAGAAAATATGTTGACACTTCATGCATAATTCTAGTTGGGTGAGTTGAACACTTGTGATTTTTAAGTTCCTAAGGCCAAATACCTAAGTTTTTGGGTGAATAAGGATTGACATCTTTAGATAAAGGAAGTGCACTACACCCTCATACATCAAATCCTAGATGTATGTATCTTTCAAGCCCTAGGTAGAAGTTCATCTGGCCTTTCATCCATAATTCCAATCGAGTGAGTCGAGCCCTTACACTTTCTAAAGTGCTTAAGGCCAGACATCTAAGTGGTGGGTGAATGAAGTTTGACATAGTTTGACACTAGGTGTAATAGATCTTCATGCACAAGATTCAAGAAGTGAGGCATTGGTAGGCCCATATAAGTGCTAGTTTGACTCTTCCAAGCATAACTCTAGTAAGTTGAGTCATGTGATGATGTATTCTAAGCACCTACACTAAACACCTAAGTTTTGGGGCACATGGAACTCACTAGACTTATAGTAAAAGTGAACCTAGAGAGTCATATAAGATAGAGTGAAGACACACAACATGATCATGAACAAGAAAACTCAAAGAGGTGAATCAAGGACTAGAAGGCTAATGTAAGGTATTTGTATGGGGTAGTATAGACCAAGGTAAGTTGAATCATAATAAAATAATAAAGATAGATAAACATGCTTGAAATATAAATCTAGCAAGAAGAGAAGATGGAACTAAGGAGGTTGAATCATGTGCATATGAGGCATTATGCTTAGGTTTCCACAATAAAGGAGAAGGTCATTCCATGTGAATAAAGTATAAAAGGATAATCATCATAAATAGTTGGTATTCACCCAAATTTGAGAGGGAAGTGACTATTTAAACTACATGTCACTTCATCAAAATATCATTAGGAGCATTGAATGAGGTAATGGTAGAGGCATAAAGATATGCATTAAATACATTATCAATATAGTAATTTTATATATTTCATATAATTTTATGTGGTTCAAGAAATTTAGATGTTGCCACACTATTAAAGAAATTGCATTAAAGACAGTAGATGGAAGTAGGGTAAAAAACATCAAGTGATAGACTAGTTTTGGTTAAAAACTTTATGTGAACTTGAGACTCAGAGTAAATCGGATTGAAAATAGTGAACTAGAGAGCCAAAGCATAAAAACCCTACCAAAGTGATAATTTGAGCACCTACATGAACCAAAAGTGAATGACTGTGAAGTAGGAGAAATTGTGTTCATATTGAGACTGGTGCAGAGATGTGTGAAGAGATATTTTTGTTGAAACCAATAAAAAAAATTGAGTTGTATTTGAGGCTACCATTAATGGCATGTGAATATTGAAAGCCAAAGGTACAGTCATAGATCTCATGATTGTGAAGCACCAATAACCATTTAAGGCTTTGATAAACCAAACCTACTACACTTTAATACTAGTATATTTAGGATGTGAAAGAAGTGGAAGTGATCAAGTCCACAATAGGTATAAAAATAACCAAAATGGGTATGTACAATAGTAAAAGTGACTACTACAAGAATAGTGGTTCCACTAGTGGAAGGAGTGAACATTTCACAAGTAGACACCAAAGCACTGATGAAGATGTCCTACCACATGATGCAATTTATCCTAAAATTATTAATAGGGGAACATTGGAACTATTTTTTGCACACCTTCTAGTTAAATAAGTATAACCACCATACCTCAAGCCATACACAATACTTAACATTAGATTGGATGGTTAATACAAGAAATAAAATGGAACAAGGTGAAAATTTGTTAAATGTCTCAATCTGAGATAGATTGATGGCCTTTGATGTAACTCACATTTATGAGTTTTCATGATTTGGAAAGCTATAGGAACTCATATATTTTATTTTTTCATGATTCCATGGATATTTTATATATTTTTTAGGGAGGAGCATGAATATTTTGGCATGCCTAATAGGAAGGATAAGCGAGATTCCAAATGCTAGAAAATATATTCACCATATGATGAGAGATGAAGAATAAGTGGAGCACATTGAAAATATCCTAAATTATTACAAGGGGTATATTGCATTCTCCATTAAAGACTATAAGGACCCTAGTATGAGGGTAATGATACACCTCATAAGCTCAACACTTTACCCTATTGGTCAATGGACTAATGTCACCAAAACTTACCTCTGTATCACCTGTCATATGATGAAAGGCATAAATTTTAATATTGAAAAATTTATAGCAAAGAAGTTTTTAAATAATACACTATATTTCCACATGAAAAAGGGGATCTTTAGGTGGGGGTCCATTCTAATCGTAATAGTCATAGAGGATATTGGAGTACTAGATGGGGATGAGGACAATCTCTATATTTGTTTAGATAATAATGAATCCCCAACACAAAAGTATAATGATTTTACTTTACTCCTTTCCTTATCTATAAAGTATAAAACTTAAGAGATGGGTTGGTGTGAGAAGTACATAGAATCAATAAGGTTAGATGGGCACATCCCCTAAGAGATCCCAAAGATCATGTATGGAATGTCAACCATTGCCATTATGCAACACTTCTACATAGTGTGCTTTGCATTGATAAATGGAAACAAGTCAAGCTAGTTGAAGCTCCCATACACCTTCTTAGCTAAATACTTCAAGGGAGTGCTTAAAAGGATCCCCAATGCACAATATTTGAATATCCCAATGAGGTAATTAGACATGGAGAGGAATAGGTTATGCCACCAATTTGTGTGTCCAAAGATAAAAGTGACCAAGGATGAAGAGGATGATTTGGATCACATCGACATCCACCCCCTTTAATAATTAACCATAATAGAGCACATCCATAGGTTATACTATGAGATGAAGCCAAATAATAAGGGCCCCAATGTCAAGAAAACTAATAACCCCACCATCAAGATTGGTGATGAAGGAACACTGGTACTAGTTGAGAAGAAGTCTCCCAATAAGAAGGGGGAGATATTTTAGGAGATAGAGTATTTCATTAAGTTGAAGATCACCTCTAGTAATGAAGCCTCTATATCAAACCCTAAAAAGTAGCACATGAAGTTTGTGCCAAAGACTTCTCTTATCTCAAAGGAGAAGAAAAAGAAGCCAAAGTTTCCTATTATGATGCCCACCATCACCTCGATGGACATAAAAGGTGTAAGAAGTGAAAAAGGAACAAGAAGAGATAGAAAATAAGGTAGGATTTAGAAAATGCATGCACATTGTGCCTAAAAAATATGACTTGTCATATAGTGAGAGAACTCCCTCACCACCTCAAAGTGCAAAGCTGAGAAGGGAAAAAGTGTGGAGTAAGCTTGGCCTTAATGACATAGATATTTAAAAGGCATGGGAGCTATAGAAGAGAAAATAATAAATGATGAAGTCCAGCATGACAAAGGAAGGGATTGTGAGAGTCAAGGCCAAGGATCACAAGATAAAAGAAGAAGTGGATAAAGATCCTAGCACTATTGAAATTCATGAGGATATACAAGGCAACATTGGTACCTCACTTAGATAAGTAGGACTATCAAGCACCCCAACTAAAGAAACCACTATGTAACCTCTACAAGACAAAGAGGCATTAAGGTGAAAATGGATTAAAATGGGCCTCAATTAGGATCATATAGAAGAGTCTATCAAGTTTCATAAAAAGAGGGAAGCCATGAAGGTGAAGGTCATGACCCAAGAAGATATCAACAAATTTGAGTCTAAGGAGATAAAGACTAAGGAGGAAAGAACTACCACAATCATGAATAATAGGAAGGCATAAATAAATAAGGCCCAAGAGGAGAAGGATAGGAAAAAGAGAGAAGAGAAGAGGGTTGTCACAAGCATGAAACCCATAAAGGACAAATAAGTAGAGGTACGTAGTACCCACACCAACCTAATAGAGGAATTTATAAAACAATAATTCCCTAGTACTAAAGGGGATCTTGAAGACAAAGAAGGTGATGTTGGAACTTTAAAATAATAAATGCAGAGTGTAAGGAAAGAACAAGCTGGCACTAAGAAGAAACCTAAGGAAGTTCATACCAAGGAGCCATAGGAAGAATAAAATGAAGGGGCAAAGTTTAAAGAATAAGAACCCCTATAAGAGGGAAAATAAGAAGAAGGAACTGAATAAATCTCCAATGCCAATGGAGATGAAGAGGAGTAGATGGAATTGGCTATCAAAAAAGAATAATTTGAGATAAGCTATAGAGAGAAGGCAAAGAATGGGTACACCTAGCATGAGAATTTTTACATGTTGGAATCCATGCCCCCTAGAGTTATCATGACACTGGTGTCCACCAAGTGTTTTTTACACGTTGGATTTCCCAACTAAAGACCTAAGAGCAAGATCTTGATTAACTCTTCCATGCCTTTGAGACAAAGGTAAGTGAGCAAAGAATTATCCTAGATGGTGAGGTGAGAAAATAGAAGGAAAGGCTAGAAGCCTTTAGAAAAGAATTAGATAATCATGATATGCTCATGTTTGAGGCTCCCTCGATAGAGATAGATAATGCCATTAAATAAATTAATCTCATCATTTAGGGCTTCAAAGACTTCAAGGTATAATTGTAGTAGAGTACACCCAAATTTTCTATAGCTAAGGCATTGGAAGGATAGTCTGAGGGTGGACTAAAGTTTTTATATGGGGTAATGTTGGGCCCCTTTTCAACCTAGGTTATGGGCCTATGCCAACTCAATGAATACCTAGGCATGAGGCAATCATGGTATATGATTGCTATTTTTTCTTCTAGTGGTGTCATTTGGTAGGTAAGATGTGTACCTCATTATTCATTAAAGACAAGCATAGTGGGAAGGTAAGATGTGTACCTCTAGTTCTAGCTTAGAAATTATAATGCTCTATCCTCATGAACCTAAGATGATCTAAAGCTCTATAAAAGTAAGATAAGTTTAGTTGGAAAGGAGAGATGAATTAGAGTAGTGAATCTCTGGTGAATTAATGCTATAGGATTGCCATTAGATTTAGAATTATTTTGGGATGCTTTTGATTATCCATCTTGTAATTCCCAAGCTCACATGTGAGACTCTAGGTCTATATCAGTTTAAGTTGATCTTATGCTCAGTTCTATAGACTTATATATGTATTTTTCTTAAGTTTTTTTAATGAAGAATGCTTTGTGCACATGTTTAATGGATTGAATGTCTTATTATGGTGTATGTATGTTAAGTTCTTGTGATATTATAATCTAACTCATTCTTGGCATGCTTGTAGCTCATGTGGAACCCCATGCCTGATGGAGGAAAATATCTAAGTGTGCACAATCCCTTATGCCTCACCATGATACTCGTGACTAAGCATAAATCTACATCTAAGCCCCTCTATCTAGATAACTAATTTCCATCTATCACCTAAATTCCATAGAGCCTATGAAATCCATTGTTTTTTCCTTATAATGCCCTACCATTATTTTACTAACCAAAACTTTAGAAAGATAGAATTGCACCATGGCATAAGTAGCCCAACATAGACCCCATTCCCTTATTTTCTATGCTTTGGGTGAGAATATAAGGCTTGCACCTTATGTATAGTGATGCCAACATAGTCAAGTGCTAAATTTTGATCACCATAGGATTACTAAAGGCCTATGCCTCATTGAAATGAGTCTAAATATGACATGGATAGCTATAGAAGCACATGACTAGGCCCATGACCAAAACACCTATTTTTTTCAACATTCATCTTGTGAAGTTCTCTATTGTTACTACACATATTTGATAATCTTGGCTAATAATATTATAACACTCCACTAGGGACATGCCATGAAGTTTTAAGAGTTGATAATTTGACTTCTACTTAGTTTATTATAAATATCTATGACCATTTCCTATTGAAAGGTGTTTTGTCCCTTTTAAACATTATTCAAAAAAAATTAGTGTCTTTGTTTTCTATCTCATTAATCTTTAGAAAGTTTAATTTTATTATGTATTACAATAGTTTGTCAACTTTTATATTCTAGAATTATAATTCTAGTGGTGACTTCATTTTATCATTTGGATTTAGGAATATTAGTGCCTAGTTTGAATATCTTTATTAACCTTTTGCTTTGAGTATTTTCTTATTTATAAAGCTGGAAGAATTGAGATCATATTTTAAAGGTGACCCATCTAAGAAAATTATTCCACCCTTAAGTATTCCTCAAATAAGAAGGGACAAGTCTATAGGCCTATTAAAGGGTAGAGTTTAACTGCTAAGCATCATCAAGGTTATAAAAATATTGAATTGTTTATTAACCCTCTTATTATTAAGGACTACCATAGCTCTTATACTAATTTTGAAACACATAGTCCCATCTATTTTCCATCTCCTTCTCAACCAATTGAATCCCCTCCCAAGTTTGACCCACCAATTCCACATCATTCACCCCCTCACATCCCTTTGATATTTGTTATTGAACCTTTAATTGAACCAATCATGAGGCATAGGGACCAAGATGAGAATTAACATATTGTATTTCATGTTCACAAATTTAGACCTATTAATTTTGAAAAAATAGAAGGTTATCCTAATGAAGTCCCAAATGAAGTAAGGAAATGCCTTCCAAAGTTCTAAGGAAACAATGTAGTGAGTGATGATCATCACTTAAGGGATATTCAAAATATCATCAAATATTATGAGGTTGAGTATGAAGATGTGTGCATCAAGCTATTTATGTACACACTAAAGGAAGATGCTCATGATTGGTTCAACTCTCTTCCCACTGGATGCATGATTCATGAGTGTTAGGGTGTGGAGCTAAAAGCTTCACCAAGGAGCACACTTCAACAGGTTCAAGTCTACACAGACACCGGCGTCAGTCAGGAGCGACTGACGCCAGTTAGGAGCAGTTGCAGAGATGCCGACGTCGGTAGAGGATCAGCCGATGGCGGTCATAGACAAGCAGCAGGAACCGACGTCAGTTACCTGTGCATCCAGAAAGCTATTCCCATGGATAGAAGCAAGTGTTTGCATGATGAGTTTGAGTTGTAGTCTTAAGCTCGCGTATCTATTATTAGCGATACTATTTTTAGAGCCCTTGTTCAAGTGGCTTAACTTTTTGTTATAAGTGCATACTCAAGTCTCCTAATTCTATATGTAGAATTAGATCTTCTTAGCTTAGTAGTGGATTATTGTAGAATTGGTATGTTGAAGAACAGTACAAAATTGAATCAATCCAGGCTTGTTGGAGTTGATTGTTCTTGAGAGAGAGCTCTTGAGGAATAGAGATCTATTGAGAGAAATATACATCTAGGAGAGGTGTGGAAGAAACAAGTTTTCTTTGGTTGTATTCCTTTTGTAAAGAGTTTGTTAATACAAGTTTTCAGGGTGGTTTCTTGTATCTCTTGTTCTTGTTGTTTATCATTCTAATTACTTGTCTATCTGATTTAATTCTTCATTTATTGCTTTCACAAGTGTAATCTATTGTTGGTTGATCCCCAACAAGTGGTATTAGAGCTAGGTTCACTAACAGGTGGTTCAGATCTGTGTAGTGTGTATTGATTACAGGTTCTCACAGGAGTTTTTGTAGGGATTTTTGTTTGAGTGGGAGAAGCAATGGTAGATGAAAGTAAACTGAGGATGGAAAATTTTAATGGCAAAAATTACCAACATTGGAGAATGCAGATAGAGGATTATCTGTATCAGAAAGATCTCTACTTACCATTAGGTGGGGTTGTAAAGAAGCCCAAAGACATGGAGGATGAAGAATGGGAAGTTCTTGACAGAAAGGCTCTGGGGTCTATAAGACTGAGTCTAGCATCCACTGTGATATCTAATTTATCACAGGTAAAGCCTACGGTCGAGTTGATGACTACGTTAGCAAATTTGTATGAAAAACTCTCAGCTTCTAATAAGTTATATCTTATGAAGCAATTATTTAATTTGCATATGAATGAAGGTGGATCTGTTTCTACTCATCTGAATGATTTTAATGGAATTGTGAATCAATTAAGTTCAGTCAATATAGTGTTTGATGATGAAATAAAAGCTCTTTTAATATTATGTTCTTTGCCTGAGAGTTGGCATGGCTTAGTAATGGCAGTAAGTAATACTGCATCTGCATCAAATATTTTGAAAGCAGAGGATGTTGTTAGTGTTATCTTGAATGAGAAAATATGCAGAAAAAGCACAGAAGAGACATCTGGGAATGCTTTAAGTTTTGAGAGCAGGGGGAGGCAGAAAGAGAAGAGCAAGAAAGGCAGATCAAGATCCAAATCTAAGGGGAAAGGCAGATCTAAATCCAGAAATGGCAGAAGGCCATAATGCTGGAATTATGGAAAGATGGGGCACATAAGCAGAGATTGTTGGTCAAAACCTAAGGAGGACAATCAACACGAAGGAAAGGAAGAAGCCAAGGTTGCAGTTATTGCACAAGATGCTTTAATTTTCTCTCTACATAATAATATAGAATCTTGGGTGTTAGATTCTGGTGCATCTTTTCATGCTACCCCTAACAGGGAATATTTTAGTGACTATATCCATGGAGATTTTGGAATAGTGTATCTAGGAGATGATGAGCCCTGTAAAATAATTGGCAAAGGTAAAGTGCAGCTGAAGATGCAGAATAGCAACACATGGGTGTTGAGAGATGTGATGCATGTTCCTAGCTTGAAGAGAAATTTGATTTCTGTAGGAAAGTTAGGGGATGAGGGTTGTACAGTAACTCTCACAGTAGAATCTTGGAAGGTGACCAAGGGTGCACTTGTTATGGCCAGAGGTAAGAGAGAAGGTACTCTCTATTTGTGTAATTGTGTTACTAACAAATCTCCTTCTGTATTATCTACTTCAGATGTGGATGCTAAATTGTGGCACTCAAGGCTTGGCCACATGAGTGAGAAGGGGATGTCAATTCTTAAGTCCAAAGGTATGCTTTCAGATTTAAAAGGCATAGATCTAGAGTTTTGTGAGCACTGTGTATTTGGAAAATAGAAAAGGGTTAGTTTTCTCAAAACTAGGTCTACTAAGAAGAGGCACAAGTTGGAGCTTGTTCACACAGACGTGTGGGGACCGGCTCAGGTTGCTTCCATTGGAGGATCACAGTACTATGTATCTTTCATAGATGATGCTACAAGGAAGGTATGGATCTATTGTATTAGAAAGAAATTTGATGTATTTGATACTTTCAAAGTTTGGAAAGCTATGGTTGAGAATAAAATAGGTAAATGATTAAAGTGCCTGAGATCAGACAATGGCGATGAGTTCTGTAGTCATAAGTTCAGAGATTATTGTTACATGCATGGAATCCGTAGGCAAAGGATGGTTCCAAGGACACCTCAGCAGAATGGTATTGCTGAAAGGATGAACATGACAATAATGGAGTGTGCAAGATGTATGAGATTGCATGCCAGTTTGCCCTTACAGTTTTGGGCACAAGTTGTTGACACTGTAGTGTACTTGATTAACAGAGGACCCTCTACAGCTCTGGATGGTGGTATTCCAGAAGAGGCATGGATAGGTAAAAAGGTTGATCTCTCATATCTCAAAGTTTTTGGTTGTGAAGCCTTTGTGCATATAGATAAGGAAAATAGAAAGAAGCTTGATGCTAAGTCTATGAGGTGCACATTTATTGGCTATGGCTTAGATGATTTTGGTTACAGATTATGGAATCTAGAAACTAACAAGGTAATTAGGAGCCGTGATGTTGTTTTCAATGAAAGAGTGATGTATTATGATCAGCTAAGGAAGCTGAATCAATTTGAGCAGAGCAATGGTGAATTGGATGAGGTGAAAGTTCGAGATGAGCTCGTGGGAAAAATAAATAATCACTTGCAGAAAAACACAGAGATCAACGTCGGTAGGGTAGGAACCCGGTGTCGGCAGTAAAGAAACTGGTGTCGGCTGTACACAGACTGACATCGGTAGGACAGACACTGAGGTCGGTCAGACAGAATTGACGTCGGCCAGTAACAGGTCTAGAGGTGACCGAGGTCGGTCACTGTTAGAGAATTTGGGTGGATAGCATGTTGTGAACGAGTCTCAGACACCCATCAGGAGGTCAGAAAGGGTGAGTAAGCCTCTAATTAGATATTCTCCTTCTTTATTTTATTTATTGCTAATTGATTGTGGAGAACCAGAGAGTTTTGAAGAAGCAATACAAGTGGAGTCCAAGAGTCAGTGGGAGCGTGGCATGGTTGAGAAGTTGGAGTCCTTAAGAGAGAACCAAACATGGGATTTGGTTGAATTGCCAGCTGGTAAGAGAACACTCAAGAACAGATGGACCTACAGGTTGAAGGAAGGCAAGAATGGATAGATGAGATATAAAACCAGATTGGTAGTAAAAGGATTTGCACAAAAGCTAGGTATTGACTTTGGTGAGATTTTTTCTCTTGTTGTTAAAATGACTTCTATAAGAGTTGTATTTTCTTTGGTTGATTTCGAGGATTTGCATCTTGAGAAGCTAGATGTTAAGACAGTGTTTCTTCATGGAGATTTGGATGAGGAAATATATATGGAACAGTCAGAAGGATTCGAGGTCAAGGGTAAGGAGAAGTTAGTGTGCAGATTGAAGAAAAGTTTGTATGGCCTCAAGCAAGCTCCTGGGCAATGGTACTTAAAATTTGACAGGTTTATGACTGAGCATGGCTATAGTAGGTGTCAATCTGACCATTGCATGTATTTCAAGAGATTTGATAATAGTAGATATATTATTCTATTGTTGTATGTAGATGATATGCTGGTTGCAGGATCACACATGCAGGATATCTCTGAGCTTAAGGTGAAATTAGCTCAAATGTTTGCTATGAAGGATTTGGGAGCAGCAAAGAAAATCCTTGGCATGAGCATTAAGAGAGACAAGAAAAATCACAGATTGATATTGTCTTAAGAAGATTATGTGGACAAGGTGTTAAAATGGTTCAATATGCAGGATGCTAAACCGGTAAGCACACCTTTGGCTGGACATTTTAAGTTGAGTAAAAAAAAATGTCCTAATTCATATGATGAGGTAGAGTACATGAGTAAGGTTCCATATTCTTCCGCAGTAGGGAGTTTGATGTATGCAATGGTGTGTACTAGACCAGATATTGCCCAAGTAGTGGGAGTGGTAAGTAAGTATATGGCGAATCCAGGTAAGGAACATTGGAAAACAGTTCAGTGGATCCTTAGATATCTGAGAGGAACCAGCAGTAGGCACTTGTGTTATGGAGGTTCAGATACTTCTCTACATGGCTATGTAGATTCAGATATGGTAGGTGATTTGGATGGCAGGAGGAGCACTACAGGTTATGTTTTCACTGTAAGTGGAACGACGGTTAGCTGGATATCTAAGTTACAGAAGGTTGTTGCCTTGTCAACTACAGAAGCAGAGTATATTGCAGCCACAGAGGCTAGCAAAGAGATGATATGGATGACACAGTTCATGGATGAGCTTGGTAGGGAGCATGAGAGTTGCAGACTGTATAGTGACAGTCAGAGTGCAATCCATTTGGCTAAGAATTCAGCCTTTCATTCAAGAACAAAGCACATACAGCTAAGGTATCACTTCATACAACAGGTATTGGAAGATGGTGAGTTGAAGCTGGAGATCCATACAGATAGGAATCCTGCTGATATGTTAACCAAGCTAGTTACAAAGGAGAAGTTGAATCTTCATTTAACTTCTATTGGTCTTCATGATTGAGTTGAAGATGGAGGAGCTAGAAGATGTTGTTGTATAGGTACTGGTGTAGCTGTTTATCTCCAAGTGGGAGATTGTTAGGGTGTGGAGCTAAAAGCTTCACCAAGGAACACACTTCAATAGGTTTGGGTCTACACAGACACCGGCGTCAGTCAGGAGTGACCAACGTCGGTTAGGAGCAATTACAGAGACATCGACGTCGACAGAGGATCAATCGACGGCGGTCACAGACAAGAAGTAGGAACCGACATCGGTTATCTGTGCATCCAGAAAGCTATTTTCATGGACAGAAGCGAGTGTTTGCATGATGAGTTTGAGTTGTAGTCTTAAGCTCGCATCTCTATTATTAGCAATACTATTTTTAGAGCCCTTGTTCAAGTGGCTTAATTGTTTGTTGGAAGTGCATGCTCAAGTCTCCTAATTCTATATGTAGAATTAGATCTTCTTAGCTTAGTAGTGGATTATTGTAGAATTGGTATGTTGAAGAATAGTACAGAATTGAATCAATCCAGGCTTGTTGGAGTTGATTGTTCTTGAGAGAGAGCTCTTGAGGAATAGAGATCTATTGAGAGATCTATACATCTAGGAGAGGTGTGGAAGAAACAAGTTTTCTTTGGTTTTATTCCTTTTGTAAAGAGTTTGTTAATACAAGTTTTCAGGGTGGTTTCTTGTATCTCTTGTTCTTGCTGTTTATCATTCTAATTACTTGTCTATCTGATTTAATTCCACATTTATTGCTTTCACAAGTGTAATCCATTGTTGGTTGATCCCCAACAATGAGAAGAGTTGCAGAATGTTTTTAAAATTCATTATGGTGCTAGGATTGATCTAAGGTTTCTCTTCATTAAATTTGAAAATATCAATAAGAACCCTAATGAATGTGTTTAGGACTTCAATATGAGCTTCAACAAGACTATGATGTAGTTACCTAAAAACATAAGGCCCAATGGTATAATGTGCTTGATAAAGTATTATGATGATTTTGACAAGAAGGATGTAAACTTATTGAAGGGAAAGGATTCCACTAACCTACAGTTAGAATTTAATATGACTATCCAAATTGAAACTAACATAAAGGCTATGGGAAAGCCCATGAGCAAGCAGGATGATGTGAAGCTGGTTAATCTAGAAAAGATAGTCCACAAAGATGACCAACATTGAGGAGAATATTAAAAATTTAGCATTTTTTATCAAATAAATGTCATAAAAGTTGGCTAAAACTAAAAATGGGTTCCCCATGTGTCTACCAGCTAGAAAAAAAATCTAAATCCAAATCAAGCACAAAGGGGGCCTGCTTTCCACAATAGAGATAATGATAGAGGGAAGAGGCCTACATGTGAAGAATGGATGGACATAAACCAAAATAGAGGGGATGGAAAAGAAGTGTCTAATCCTTTAAATGCCAAGGTGAATGTTGCATATTGTGGCATTGATATTGATTAGTGTGACAAGTGTTTTCTTCCACATCCCCTATGTGATATAGCTAAAACAATTAATGAAGATGTAGGTGAACTTGAGTCTTTACCATTTGATGATGAGATCTTAATGTTTAATTATCAAAACCCCCAAAGTGAGATGACTGTCTCCGTATAAATATTGAGTGCTAGTACTATGGATTAATTTTAGAGTGTAGTTGAGAAGGTAAATGTCCCAATTCCTACATTTGTTTGTGATGTTAATATGGCATAAGCATATGAATTTCCCATTTATGACTTTGATTCCTCATGTTATATGATGATTAATAAATACTATGGGGGAATTCCACTAGTTAAGGATAGGTAGATGCTAATCAATGAAGTAATTTCCCAAGAGGATTATCACTTGAGAAGAAAATATTAGGCTACTACTCCTCAAGACACTACCCCTATAAATCTAAATGTATGGGATGCCAATAAGGATGTTATGAAAGTGACAATGGTCCCTAAAGATTCCAAACCTATACTTATTTTCCTAGCTATTAATCTAAGAGGTGTTTTGGCCAAGAATAGATGGCCCATATTATCTAGTATCCCTAAGGGTGCTAATGAGTTCAAACAAAATCCACCTTTGAAGGATATTGTTAAAGATTCAAATCTATCCTAGCCTACTCCAATTTAGACTTTGGGTGATTTTATTATAGTTGAAGGTATTATTACCCTTCCACCAAATACTTCTCTTCCTTGTTATATCATATATGATATGGCCCATGTGTTGAGTCAATTAAAAATCACCATGTCACTTATTGAGTTATTGTGAATACCTAAACATAGGAAGAGGGAATTTGAATATTTGGAATTTGGTGAGAAGTCAACTATGAATGAGATTGAGTTACTACAAATACCTCTAGAAGGTGATGAAGAACCAAAAGAGGGTATTGAACTAGATCTTGAAGTGTATTTAGGGATGACATTGGTATAAAGTTAGCTGAATGTGGACCCATTTTAAACTACTCTCTTGATCAATGGTTTGATTGTTCACAACTGCATGTTTCACTTTAAATTTTCTTGCAATGTGATACCCCTAGGTGTCTTAAATGAAATTAGAGTTAGATTCACATCATCCTTTGGAATGAGAAGTTCCAATTTTTGAACAAGTCAATGGATTAGTTGTATAGTTGGTATTTCATCCTAGTAAGTATCTAAATATGGATGTGGTAGTTATAGACTACCTACCTAAGTGGGGAATTTTACTATCATGAAAATGGGATGCTAACATGTGTGGAAGTATAAAAATGGGCATTACATATGCCACCATTATTCTAGAGGGTAAGATGGTTAATATTTATAGAGAGCCAAAGATGTTACATGTGATTGAAGATCTAAAACATGCTCTTAATGAATTAATGTACATAGATGTTGATATTGGAAACTTTGTTAGGAATGTTGATACTAGTGAATAGCCTATTGTTCTTGATGTTGAACCTAACAAATAAAATGTAGTTTGGAAAATGTGTTTTGATGGAGCTTTCTCCAATATTGGAAATGGAACTAGGGTTGTCTTCTATGCCCCCAATGGTGATGTTTTATGTTTTATTTTATGATATCCTTTGAGTTCATGAATAATACTATTGAGTATGAGGCACTCTTACTTTGTTTAAGGATTGGATTTGAATATGGAAATAAAAGCTTGATTGTCAAGGGTGATTTTGAGTTAGTGGTTAAGAAGGTCCAAAATACTTATGCCACTAAAAATAAAAGTTTGAAATAATATTAGAATATTTTTTGGGATTTTCTTGAATTTTTTGATGCATTTAACATTTGTTATCATGATATAAGTTTTAATGAAGAATATAGTAGACTTAAAAGGTTATGTGCTTAATTTGATATTGAAAATATGAGGCCTCATTGTCAATATCAATTAGAGGTGCTTGTTATGCCTTTAATCCTAGACAATGTTCATCATTAGCAAGTCTTTGATGATGATGAATAGACTGATAGGTTTCTAAACTATGAAGCTGAGTTACATGATCAACTCATAGACCTAAAATCTATGGTTTAGGTTTGTGATGGAAAAGAAACCTTTTTTGGGAAGGACATCATTAATTTGAAGAAAAATATGCTCCCTAAAGGATTGGTGATCTTAAAGGCATATTTTTGTGGATTTGATAGAGTCAAGTTGAGATACTCATTTATCTCAAAGGATGCGACTGAGTGTAACTTAGATTATAATGAGAACCCAAGAAAGGTGTGGTTAGGTACTCACCTAAGTGTAGCTAAAAATTAATATTACTTGCATTTGTTAAGGAAGTACCAGGATTACTTAGCATGGTCTTATTCTAAGATGAAAGCATATAGGGAAGACTTGTTTTAGCATGCCATCCTAGTATAGCTTGATAGCAATCCTTTTAGGAAAGAATAAAGGCCCATTAACCCCATCTTGTCTAACAAGATGTAAGATGAATTAAAGAAGCTAAGGGATGAGGGTATCATTTAGCCCATTAGGTACTCATCATGGGTTGTAAATTTAGTCCCTATGTGAGAGAAGAATGGTGACATCTGCTTCTATGTGGATTTATAAAAATTAAACAAGGCTTCTTTAAAGATAATTATCCCCTACCAAATATAAAGAACCTGCTACAAAGTGTTACTGGATTAGAAATGTTATCCATATTAGACAACTTCTTAGGGTACAACCAGGTTGTGGTGAAGGGATTTGAAAGATCTAAGATTGCATTCACTACACCTTAAGGCAAGTATTCATACATGATGATGCATTTTAAGTTAATGAATGCTTATAAAATGTTATAATGAGCTATGGATGTCACTTTTACAAGGATAATTAACTATTTCAATTTTATGTATTGAGATGACATTACTATGTGCTTCACAAATTTGTAAGAACATTTGGAGCATCTATACCAAGTGTTTATTAGATGTAGGGAGTTTGGAATTTCACTTAATCTACAGAAGTACCAATTTGGAGTAAAAAAGTCCAAGTTTATGGGACATATAGTGTCCAAGGAATGTGTCATGATTGCCCCTAAAAGGATCAAAGCCATTGAAAAAGTACCTATCCCATAGTCCAAGAAAGGAATTCAATATTTCTTTGGATAAATTAACTTTATAAGAAAATTTGTGTCCAATTTTATAGAGATTACTCTGCCTATTACTCCCATGTTGAACAAGGACTAGACCATCAAATGGGAGGAAAAGGTCATGCAAGTGTTTAATGACATCAAGGGATATTTAAAGTATACCCCTATTTTGACTAGTCTTGATTACACAAAGTCATTCTAGATATTATCTTTTACATCATACAATACTATTGTTGTCCTATTTCAAAAGAATGAAGATGGTCATGAGTAACCCATAGCTTTATTTATTAAATCTATGAAAGGTCTTGAATTAAAATATACTATCATGGAAAAACAAGATTTCACTCTTTTGAAGGATATTAAAATGTTTAGGCCATATATTTTGAGTTCAAAGATTATTGCCTACATCCCACACACCATGGTTAAGGACATTTTAACTCAAACTAAAGTATCCAAAAAAAGATGTAGGTGGGTCAACAAGTTACAATAATATGACATGGATATTTAGACTAGAAATTTAGTAAGAGGGATGGGTTTGGCCAAGCTTATGGCTAAGAACAATTTTCAAGCTATTGAGGTACATATTGTTTTTAATGTTGATGATTCATTGAGTTAATTTGACATGTCTTCGTGGTATAGAGATATTTTTTACTACTTGTAAAATATGATTTATCCCCCTAACTTGAACAAGAATAAAAGAAGAAATCTTAATCTTGTGTCCCAAAAATACCTCTTGACTGAGAATGGATTATCATGGAATAATCTATTAGTGTAGGTTTTTATTTTTCCCTATTTTTTAATTAGGGAAATTGTATTTCTTGTGCTTACATATGGAGTTTTCCTACATTTGTGGGATAGGCTAGCTAATGTGGAGATGTGTGTCATAGATGTGTCATAGGTGTTATAATAATGTCATAAGTAACTCCCTTGATGGGAGTTACTTCTCTATTCTTAGCACCTTGTCACCACCTTTCATGGAGGAGTTACAGTCTATTCTTGGGGTGACTTGGCCACCTTTTATGGAGGAGTTACTTACGTGCTCTCCTATATGTATTCTTCACTTTGGCCATCTCATGTTAATCAGATTTTGGTTTTCTCTATTTTGTCTTGTGTAATTTAGCTTCTTGTATAATTTCAAATTGCTTTAGCATCTATGTAGTTTGCACTTGCTTCATCTCGTGTAATCATGTCTCCATTGCATTCACATTATCTAGATTCTAGAAACAACTCTGATTTGGTATTAGAGCCACTCTAGTAATCATGCGTTTGGTTATGCTCTTAGTTTATTCTAAAATTCTTACTTTGCTTCCTTAGTAGTTTTTTTAAAAATCTGTTGCATTTGAGAGCTTTGGTAGAGTTTCTTGAGAACTCATGCAAATCCGTATATAAACTTGTTTAAAAAAATTGCTTCTGAGTTAGAATTTGCCAAGACATCTTGTCTATATCTATTGTGGCTTTAACAAAGGCAGTAGAACTCCTTTTCTCTTGGTCATTCTATAAGAAAAGATAGATCTCTGAAACTAGTTTCTGTTCTTGGGTGCCATTGTTGTGTGGAGCAATAGATGGAAGAGTAGCATTCTACATAGCCATGCCAAGCTTATACACAACCATGCCAACTTTTTGCAGACCCACGCGCTCTCCAATAGTTGACCTTTTTTTGTTTGCAAGGTGCCTTTAGAAACACTTTCAGCCCACACAGCAGTCTAGGCACAGTCAGTCTAGGTGTAGCTAGATCTTTCTACTGTTATCCTTCTTCCATGCCATAGTCCTTTTAGTAAGGTGCCATCAGCTGTATGATGTCCAGTAGGTCTGCAAATTTTTCTTTTGTCTTTTCTGCAAGTAAAATCTAGACTGTGCTTTTTTGGCACCCCTTCCTTGCTTGGCATCCCATGTGGGCCCTTAGACACTTGGAATCCATTCATTCTATCTTTACTTTATTTTTTTTAGTTACAAATTGACTTGTAAAACAAAAATCAGTTAATTTGACTAAATATTTAGTTTTTTAAATAGTTTGATAATTTCGGGGTTTTCATATAAAACTTGTATCTTCACCTGTCGAAGATGAAGGGTGAGGCCCAAGTTGGTGGGAGGCCAATTACCCCTCACACAAACCTCCTTTGGATTCCTCATTTCATGCCAAATCCAACGAGTGGTTGGAAGGCCACTTTCTCAAAATAGGCATTTTTTAATGTTTTAGTGCTTTTTTTTGCAAAAACACTAGTTTATGGGAAAATTAAACCTTTAATATCTTGCAAATGGTAGCTCAAATATGGGTGCTTTTTTTTTCACAAGTGTTTTTAATTCAATTCTCCATATCGTAGGCTTGTTATTTGTCAAAAATACACTAGTTTATAAAGTGCCTAAAATTTGGGTCTCCTGAGACGCATTTTCGGCTGAGTTCGACGTCCTATTTGCTTATAGTCTTACACTGATTGCTCTAAGATGCATTCTCAGCTGAGCCCAACATCTTTTGAGTGTGAAATTACATATTTGGGGGGGGCGGGCTCAACATTTTGAGGGGGTATGATTGCTTTTCACAACTTGCAAATCTTTGCTTTCATTTTCCTTTCTACATAATTTCACAACTTGCAATCAACTCAACTTCACCTAAATTCAGCTTGAAATGGATTATTTTCAACTTAAACCCTTAACACCCTTCAACTATCATGAATAGAAGCTTAAAATTTCAATCATTCTTAGAAGCAAAGGGTTGTATAAGATCACCATGGGTACTGAAGTAGAACCCAACACTGATGCTGAAAAGGTCAAGTGGTACAACCATAGTGATGAAGCCTATGGATTACTGAGCTTGTCTATGTCTCTAGAACTTTTCTTCCATCTAGAAAACTCTAAGACTCCCAAAGAAATATGGGACACCCTAGAAAACTTATTTGGGAAGCTTGATGAGATGAGAGGTCATGAGCTCGAAAATGAACTCATAAGTCTAAGTCCTAGCAACCTTGACACCCCATAGGACTTCTTCACTAAGTTTAAGGCCCTTAGATTGCAATTGAAAGAATGTGGGATAGAGAAGAAAGATGATCAACTCATCCTTTCTATTCTCGCTAAGTTAGGTCCAAGCTATTCAGTCTTTGTCTCCCTTTCCATGCCACAAAAAGTGCCCTTGTCACTACATGGAAAATGCCTTCTTTGGATTCATTCATTGCTGACTTGGCTAGGGAGCAAGATAAGCTAATTAAAATGGGCACAATGAAGTCTACTCAACTCCAAGCTTTGATAGCTAGAAATGGTAAGGATAAGACTTCAATAAAGGAGAAGAAGAAAAAGAACAAAGACAAGGAGAAGAAGAAAGAAAATAACAATCCTGCCAAAAACAACACTAAGCCTTCCTCCTCCAATGCCAAACCTAAGAAGGAGAAGGTTAAGTGTGCCTATTATAAAAATATAGGGCATGATGAACAAGAATGCATGAATAAACAAATAGATCACCTAACTCATCTTCTTGAGAAGCACAACATAGGTGTTCCTGAGTCCATCAAGTAGAATTCATCTACCGAAGATTCTACCAAGGCAAAAGGCAAGGGTAAGGAGAAAGAAAAGGGCAAGGCCCTTATAGCTACTACAGCTTCTACATCTTCATGGGCCATTGATTTGGGTGCTTCTCACCACATTGGCTCTTCACTAGTTGAGTTTTCATCTTAAGAGCCTTGTAGCATGACTTTAATTAGTTTGGGTGATGACACATCAATTACTATTGCAGGGAGAGGGTTAGTTGAAATGGAAGGAGGAACATTCAATAATATTCTAAGTGTTCCTTCTCTTTCAACCAATCTCCTATCAGTGTACCAAATCACTCACATTGGTCAGGGCATGAGAGTTGAGTTTTCACCAGATTTAGTGGCTATCAGGGAGTTGCATAGTGATACTATAGTGGCAGTGGGTAGGGCAGATCACCAAGCAAGGTTATACACCTCACATTTTGCACCTAATTCTTCTCCAATAGCATTGCTGACTCTTTCAAATGGAGTTAGCAAATTATGGCATGAGCAGTTTGGTCACCTTCACTACTACTAACTTGAGTAACTTTGCAAAAATGACATGGTCATTGGCTTGCCTCGTGTCCAATTCTCAAGAGGATTTTGTGAGGGGTGCTCCCTTGGGAAGCATCCTGAAGCAAAATTTGACAAAGGCAAAGCTTGGAGGGATTCAAAACCTTTGGAGTTAGTCCACAATGATATATCAGGACCCTTTCCCAAACCATTTTTCACAAGGGCCAAGTACATCCTCACTTTAAGTGATGATTTCTCTAGGTACACTTGGATATATTTTCTCAAACAAAAGTCTAAAGTGTTTGAAAATTTTCTAGACTTCAAGGCTCTTATTGAGAAATAGAGTGAGAAATCCATCAAGGTTCTTTGAACTAATAATGTAGGGGAGTATGTCAGCATCAAGTTTGAGTAGTTTTACACCATAGAGGGGATTGATTTGCAGCACATAGTCACTTACAGTTCTTCATAGAATGGGGTTATATAACATAAGAATAGGTTCTTAAAAGAGATGGGTAGCTATATGATTCACTCTAAATCCTTAGCACCATAGTATTGGGCTGAAGCCATCAATTGTGCTTGCTACATTCAAAACAACATTCCTCATAAAGATTTGAAAGGGATAACACCCTTTGAAGCTTGGTATAAAAGGAAACCTAATGTTGAGCACCTTAGGGTTTTTGGATCCCTAGCCATGGCCTACATACTGAAGAAGAAATGCAAAGCTATGGAACTTTAGTCTAAGCCTTGCATCTTTGTAGGATATCCAGATGGTATTAAGGGATATCACCTTCTAGATCTAGTCACTCATGAGTTATTCATCAAGAAAAGTGTCCATTTTTAGGTGAGTCCTAGAGACTCAACACTTGACACTTCTTCTCCCTCATCGGATCTACTTCATGATGATTCCTCATCAAATTTAGATCAGCCACAATAAGTTCTTGAGTAAGAGACATCTTCTTCTTCTTCGAGTTCAGATAATGAGGATAGTGATGCAGAGGCATCCACCTCTAGTCAGTCATAGGATGAGGAGTTAGCACCTGACTCACCCACTTCTGGGCCACTTTAGACTAGACAGACACTTGAGAGTGCTGACACTTGGGCAGGAGATCTCGCAGATGATAGATGTACTAGGGGGATTTTTAGAGAGATCCACATGCCTTCTTAGCTTTAGTTTTGAATCCATAGACTTTTTAAGAGGCATCAATGGTACCTAAGTGGGATAGTGCTTTAGAGGAAGAATATTCTTCCTTAATTAAAAATCACACTTGGGATTTGACTTCACTTCCTAAAGGAAGAAAGATGGTTCGATGTAGGTGGATATATCAGACCAAGTTTATAGTAGATGGGTTAGTTGATAAGTACAAGGTGGTAGGCATTGACTACTAGAGACCTTTGCACCCATTGCAAAGATGACTTCTATCTGACTCACCTTGGCTATTGTCACAGCACATGGTTGGGATGTGCATCAGATGGATGTGAAGAGTGCCTTTCTTCATGAAGACCTAGAGGAGGAGATCTACATGGAGCAACTGCCAAGATTTGTCTAGGATTCTTTCTTAGTATGCAGACTTAGGAAATCTATCTATGGCCTCAAACAGGCCCCTTGGACTTGGTATGCCAAGATGGATTCCTTCCTTCTCATAGTGGGTTTCACTAGGTGCCATATTGATGCCAATGTCTACTTCTTATGGTAGGATGATTCACTCCTAATTTTGGTTCTATATGTTGATGACCTTTTGATCACTGGGAGTTCTTCATCGGCTATTACAGTGGTGAAGGCATCTCTCTAGGATAGATTTGACATGATAGACTTGGGTTTGTTACATTACTTCCTTAGCATCAAGATCTCACAGTCAAATTCAAGGACTTATCTTACATAGCCTAAGTATGCTCTTGATTTATTGGCTCGATTTCACATGGCTGATTGCAAACCATCTCTGACTCCCTTTCTATTATGAGTCAAGCTTGAGGCTGACTATTCTTTACCATTGGTTGATGCCACTCAGTATCGACAACTTGTTGGTAATCTCATCTACTTAACTCACACTAGACTCAACATATCATATATAGTGGGACTTGTCTCCAAATTCATGCAGGAACCTCATGAGCTACATTGGAAAGTAGCTAAGAGGATCTTGTATTACATACAGGGTTCACATTGTTATGGGATTCATTACAAATTTGGCATAAAGGTTGACTTGGCTGGATATATAGATTCAAACTGGGCTGGTGATTCATAGACTCATAAGTCCACTTCTGGTTATAGTTTCTCTCTAGGTTCAGGGCCTATCAGTTGGTCTAACAAGAAGTAAAATGCTATTGATATATCATCCATAGAGGTAGAGTACAGGGGAGCTGTTAATGTAGCTACTGAGGCTATTTGGATTTAGGTGGTACTTTCTAAGTTTGGCATTCCTATCAGGTAGCCCACCATCATTTATTGTGACAACTAGAGTACCATTCAGATTTGCAAGAATCTGATTCAACACTAGTGGACCAAGCACATACAAATTCACATGCATTTCATTCAGGAGCTTATTCATAGTCAGGTCATTGACTTGATATTTTGCCAGTCTTCAGAGTAGGTTGTAGACATCTTCACCAAACCTTTCACCAAGAGCAAGTTCATTCATCTATGAGCTCTTCTTGGGGTGCGGTTGACATTTGTAGCAGCATCATCTTCAGGGGGCCCCACTAGCCTCTTCTTTCTTTTATGTCTCTCTTTAGGGGGGATTTTTTTCCTACAATTTTTCTCATTTTCTCTATCTTATGGGAGATTGCATTTGTACATGGGTACCTCATTAGGCCTAGTTGTTGGGACCCATTTTATATTTCCACACTGCCCACCTAAGCTACACTTATGGGGGGTATTAGTGTAGGTTTTTATTATTCCCTATTTTTTAATTAGGGAAATTGTATTTCTTATGCTTACATGGAGTTTTCCTATATTTGTGGGATAGGCTAGCTTATGTGGAGATGTGTGTCCTAGATGTGTCATAGGTGTCATAAGAATGTCATAAGTAACTCCCTTGATGGGAGTTACTTCTCTATTCTTATCACCTTGTCACCACCTTTCATGGAGGAGTTACAATCTATTCTTGGGGTGCCTTGGCCACCCTTTGTGGAGTTATGTGCTCTCCTATATGTATTCTTCACTTTGACCATCTCATGTTAATCAGATTTTGGTTTTCTCCATTTTATCTTGTGCACTTTAGCTTCTTGTATAATTTCAAATTGATTTAGCATCTATGTGGTGTGCACTTGCTTCATCTCATGTGACCACGTCTCCATTGCATTCACATTATTTAGATTCTGGCAATAACTCTGATATAATCTAGATGGGGTTCTCCTAAGATGTGTGTTAGAAAAACATATTGATGACATAATTGAAGACTTTCATAGTGGAGTGTGTAGTATCTACTTTACACCTAAAGTTACAACTCATAAAATTATGAGAGCTAGTTATTGGTGGACATCACTATTTAAGGATGTTGATCAGATAGTTAGAAAATGTGAGATGTTAGTGCTTCATTTGGAAGATGAAAACTTTAAGTTCTTTTCCCTTGTAGCTTGTGATGATTGAAGGCCCATTCAAAAAATGGGGAATGGATTTCATTAGATAAATTTTTTATTTATCAAGCACTAGACATAAATGGATACTATTTGTAACTGACTACTTCATAAAATGGGTCAAAGCAATCCCTAAAAAAATGTAACATAATAGGTAGTTACAATTTTTTTGTTAAATCATATTATTTGTAGATTTGGTGTGTCTCTCAAAGTCATTGTTGATAATGCCATGAGTTTTAAAGATAAACATTTAATGGCATTATGAAAAGAATATGGGATTAATTGACTTATGCTTCCAATTACAATCCTCAAGGGAATTGGAAAGTAGAATAAAGTAACAAGATCTTTCTCAAGATCATTAGATGAACATTAGAAGCAAATAAGAAGTGGGGTGAATAGTTGAGGTTTACTTTGTGGGATGATATGATCATGCCCAAGAAAGCTACAAGCAAAATACATTTTGAGCTTATTTATGGAGCTCAAGAAGTTTTTCCTATGAATTTTCATTTGCCAACTTATCAACTGATGCAAAAACAAGAATATTATGAGCAAATCAACCACTATGAAAGTAGGATGCACCAGCTTATTGATATTAATGAAATTTAAATATAAGCTCATGAAAGACACCTTAGGTTCAAGGAGAAAATGAATATATTTGATAATAAATTCACTCCATGAACCTTCCAAGTAGGTGATATGGTTCTACTTTGGGATAACATACATGAGGAGAAAGGAAAACATGGCAAATTTGATGCCTTGTAGATGGGTCCCTATTCCATTGACTGTCATATTATAGAACATACTTTTTTCTTGAGAGATTTGGATGGTGAAATAATAGAGCTTCCAATTAATGGTAGACATCTAAAACACTTTTTTGACTAAGTCCTTAACCTATGTTCTAAATTATATATTGTATAGTTTTGTATTTTTACCATTTCATCACTTTATTGCCCCTCAACTTTGGGCCTTGTTTATATAGTTTCCTTTTGTGTTTCTATCATGTGTTCATTTTTAAATCCTCCTGATATGTTTTTATTAAGTTTTCCATGGTTTATTGATCCTTCATGAGTGACTTCTAAAAATTGTTAAGTCTTGACTCTGTGACTGAATGGATTGGCACCGAGTCTTACATTTTTGGGTTCTTTACACACCCATAGGGGATAAGTATCCCCAAGTGAGAGCCAGTGTTAGTGCCCAAATTAGATTGAAGCAATCGGGACCTTGTCAAATGAAAATTCCAAAGACCTTGGCCAAACTTCCATCTCTATGTGTTCTTTTGGAAACTCAAGTTCATGTGAAAATTAGGCAAGTCCTAATCTAGTATTTTCTTGGTGAATGTGTCTTTCCCTTAGTTTTTCTTAGGATTTTTGCACAAACACAATGTCTAATAGAAATGGGTCTTCAATGTTTTTATCTTTGAAAAAAAATTTGAAGACTTATTTATGTCAGACATTTCATCCACTACAAAAGGTATGAAAGAATTCAATGTCCTATCCAATTCCCACTTTCATTGGGTTGTTTCATAAAAAATATGAAGGGTCATTTATTTTGGATATTTTTCCCATGGAAAAAAGTTTTAATGTCACTTTACCTTTGGGAATTTTTCCCACACAAAATTTTTCAAGGGCACTTACCCTTAGATAAAAATATAAAGGTCTGATATTTTTGGCAAAAGAGGTAAGTCCAATTCCTTCAAGAAAAGTGTAAGGGTCATTTATTTTAGACATTTTGTCTATGGTAAAAGGTCCAAAGGGAAAGTTCCCCTGTATCATATTTTGCACATAAAAAGCTTGATAAAATTCCTTTATTTTGACAAAAATGTCAAGTCTAAATTCCTTTGACAAAAGTGTAAGCTTAATTTCTTCAAAGACAATGCCAAGTTTAATTATTGTATGGAAAGTACAAAGGTCAATTTCTTCAAGGAAATTATTTTAGATGAAATGTTTGAAATAATTCTCCTAATGAAAAAAGGGCTTAAAGGTAGAAGTGCCAAATACAAAAATCCTACAATAGTTCTTGCATCATAAAAGGCCTATAATAATCTTACCAAAAATAAAAATATCACAAATAAAGACCATATAGACCAAATTGCCAATAAGTAAAGTCCATGAATAAATTTTCTTGAATTTTAGGTATGATAGTCTCATGGAAATATTTTGACAAGCATGCAAACATCAACTTTAAGCCACAAAATTTAGCCATTGGGGTTTAAATTTTCCAAGACAGTCATGTAAGCATCAATTTTAGGCCCCATGAAATAGCCATTTGAGTTAAAATGGAGGTAGATCTAATGGTGTGCATTTGTGTAGAGTAGGATGATTAAATGGTGTATGATCAAAGTTGAATAGTCAAAGAAACCCAGGATGAGTAAAATGGTGACAAGTGTCATCATTATGGGACCTTGTTAGAAATATGATAGAGAATAGAGTAAAGAGATGAGCCTTATGGATAGAAAATCAATGATATATAATTGATCCATGCTAATGAGATCAGTGGTGCATAATAATAGTGTATTATTCAATGAAGCTCCAAGCAAATCTAATACTACCATGTGGTGAGAATGCATTATCATAGCATAGATGACATAGAAGGGTATAGAAAGCCCAATGAGTTACCAAGTGACATGAAATTAGGGCCAAAGATATATAAAAACTGATAACACTTAGTATTCTAGGTCAATGTTGATGGTCTACATCAATCCATGCATATAGATCAATAATGTGAGTGAGAGTTGATTCATCAAAGGGCTCATAACCTATAGGAAAGTGACACATCTATAGAGGGTGATAAAGGTCATCTTTGAAGATAAGGAATAATGTGACATGGTGAATGACATATGGGCATACATATCATATTCAAAGGTCTTGTGTAGATTAGTTCATGAAGCTTTCACCAATGATAAACAGATTGAATAGGCAAGTTTCAAATGAACCATAGGACCTTCATAGGAAGTTTAAAGGCACTCTTGTAGCCACAGAGCACAAGTTGATTGAGTATCCATAGGTCCATTATGAGAAGGCTCATAATGTATTCCCTAAGTATGTTGTGAATAACATAGAGGCTAAATGTTTATGATGTCACTAGCTTTCTGTGCTTAGGAGATAAAGGCACTTTTTCTAAAGTATAAAGTTAAGACATAGAGTAGGTTTCTAGATATGTCAAATATTGGTTCTAAAGTATGACCCTAATGATTAGACAATTCATAAATCTCATTTGTGACTTTTATATAAATATATTACATTCTTTTGGCATGTAATAAATATAAAGGGGTTTATATTCATATAATTAGTGACCTCTATGTATATCTTGACCTCTATGTAGATCTCAAGTAAAGCCAATATGATAGGGAGTTTTAAAAGGGTGACAAGAATGTGTTCAGTACATTATAGTATAATGTGGATTTACTAACCCCTCATGTTCTCATTCAAATACCTCCCTGAGGAAGCTTTTTAGGGAGACCATAAGTGTTAGTTGTAACTTGGAAGTTGATAGATGTGCAAATGGGGCCAAAATTTCCCAATAGATCAATGGTGGGGATAATTCATTAAAAAATAAATTTGCATAAAAGTAAAAATGTATTTAAAAAGACAAATTTGATAAAGGGATAAAAGTGCAAAAGGGGAAAATATGTGAAAAAGTATATTAGATCCAAAAGGGTAAAAAGGCTATTTTAACCTATGTTTGGAATTTTTCATCTACTTTATTTATTTGAGCTCCTCTGTGGGGAGGATATTATAGGTTTACAAGATCAATATGGACCAATCTCAAGAGGATCTTCAATCAACCATGAATCAAGAATATTTTATAGTCATAATTACAAGAGTAGGATGTTGCATAGCATGCATAAAGGAAGGGAAACTACCTAGAAGATTCTAGATTTACAATCGATTAATATAAAAACATCTTGAGGTAGTTGCACATAATAACAAAATATGTTTGGCTCCTCAAATGAATATCCTCCTTTTAGATTATGTGAAAGGCATTTTTAGCCAAAATATCAAATGATATGTTCAAAATCTTCATCATTACTTGTAAAGACAATTAGAACAATGATTTTTCTTGTAAATGGATGAAGATCTCAAGTGTCGTAAAGTACATATTCTAGTTAGAAGCATCTTGGTAGACCTAAAAGTTTTTTTTGCAATTTTGAAAGTTACGACCCATAGTTACAAATATAAAAATGTATAAATAGGGGTTTTATCATCTATTCTAAGGTTGTTGTTTGTCATTATTTTAGGTGTTCCTTTCCTCTAAGTATATGTTTTGCAAAAAAATATCTAAGATAAGTTATTATGTGTAGATCTTGTCTCCCTTGCTAAGGTGGTTGCAGATGTACAACCTTTTACAAGCTTTGAGAGCATGTTTATGTCTCCCTTATCAAAATATCAATCTCACCATGCTTGTTCCCATGGTAATATTTTGAAATACCAATGTGTGTAATATTTTTTTCAAGTTAATGAAAATTCTTATGGTTCTTTATTATTTCTTTTTCTTGAAGTGCAGTGATCCATTTCACAAATATTATTGACTAGATATCTTGTTGTATGCCCACTATTGATTATCATTTTGGTTTTCAATCTAGATTATAAATCTATTTCTGCATTATTTTAAAATGTGTTGTTGAATAGCTTCTTAGGGAACCCTAGGTTTATGGATTCAATAGGGAAATGTATTTAAAATATTAGTTTTATTGTATGTTTTAGTCTCTCAAGGATCATTTTTTATTTATCATTATCTTGCATTTGAAAGTGTTTCTACATCTTTGCTAAGGAATATTGTCATGAAATACTATAAGACACCCTTTCTATTTAGAAGCCACTAGAATGCCACCCTCAATATTATAATTATCTAACTTGTCTTACCCTATCCTTAGTATAATACACCCTGTTGCATACTATAAGTTTTATTTTACTTAAAAATGCACAAGTTCTTCCATATCTAAAATTTGTTTACAGTTTGTGTTTTAAATCCTAACATTGTAATCTTTTATTTGATCCCTTTAGTTGAAAATTATTTAAAATTGAGGTTGTAGTCATAATTTCATCTATATTTAGTAGCTTATATATGATTTAGATTATTTGTGCATTTCATGTGATAACCCTTCATGTGTGAAATGTGTAAACTTATTTATACCCTAGTCATATTTGTTCCTTGTGACAAAACTCTCCATGGAGGTTGAATTGTAGAATCTCTCCATGTGAGTAAACTATCCTATAGGTCTTCTCCCTTTTGTTTAGGAAGATCCAAAAGTATCAGGGAGTTAACCATACCATTTTTATGTGCCTCTCATTCATTTTTTACATTTAGTCTAATCTTGATGTCAAACCCTTCCCCAGATATAAAGACATGCTAGAAGTTTTTTCATCTTAGTTTTCCATTTTCTTCAAGTGTGAAAGATCAAGTGTATGAGTGAACAATTAGGAATAATAGATTCACTAGAGGCCAATTATATTGACCCTGATATCCTTAATTCACTTTCCCACATGTCACCTCCTAAAATCAAAATCAAAACCACCCTGCATGGAATGGCAAAGAAATGGCAAAGGCAAATAGCATATTCTAATGCCTATCATTTTTATACTAGCCTCTAGCCAAGAATATGACCCTCTTATAGCTGATGAATCCTAGTTATATAATGACAAACTAGGTGATTGTTATATCAATTCTAAGTATCCCATTTCAAATAAAATCATGGAAAATAATGCCTATGAATGAGGAGGCCTCAGGCTAAGTTAATAGGGTATGTTTCAGCCAATTTTTACCACTTAGTATAAAATAACATATGGTATTGGATTTAAATTACCTAGGAGTGACCCCTCATATCTTATTCAAGTTCCATCACCAATGACTAATAATGATGATGCAAATAATGAATCCAATTTTGAACATAGCTATTTTGATGACCTAACCAATACCAATTTGTTTGATGTTAATGTAATTTATACCATTCACTCAGTTATTTAACATAATCTACTTCCATTATGTTATCCTCAAATGATAGGCTAGGGATAATAAGAATCAATAGTGTTAGTTGATGATTTTTAGAATGATGAGGCCTTCTATGATTTTTTAGGCCTTAAGGATAATGTTCCATTAGGAGACCACAAACAAGGGTTCTCAATCAACCTGGATCCTATAGTCTATTTTGGAGAATGGGTGGACACCATTATCCATAAATAATTAAATAAAAAATTAAGGTCCCAAAGTGGAAACCTCTTTGAGGCACTTTTAGACTAGGGAAATAGTAAAGAGAAAGGCCATTCTAGTGCCGAAAACCTATTTTAGGCACCATTAGATGGGGGTGTTCAAAGTTACTCAAACATTGCTCAAGAGACCACCAATGATGTATTTACCTATGGGTATGAGTTTTCTTTTGAAGAACACTAATATTTTTATCAAATAATCCAAAAATTTTGAAGAATATTTATTATTTGGCCATCCCTACCATTGGTTGATTTTGATTATCATGCCTAAGAGAATATGAAGAACTGTTCCTAATAGAGGTTTCTAATATTGTTGGATAATTCAAATTTTTGTTGACCATTCTAGAATATAGTTCAACCCTTCTTATAGAGGACATGATATAAGTCAACATCAAGACTCTAGATGAACCAAAATATATCAAATTAGGTGCATACATTACTAATGAGTAATGCCAAATCTTTACAACCCTTTTGAGGGATTTTTTGATATATTTTCTTGGGCCTACTCTAATATGCTTGGTTTAGACCCTGCCTTAGTTGTATACTAGATTGTGGTACTATTGGCCAATTTCCATCCCTCGGTTTGTACCTTTCAAATCTAGCCAAGTCTAATACTTAGGTTTTCTTCAAAAGAAATGTTCTTTGGAAAATCCCACAAAAATACTAAGTGTTATTTCTTTAGGAAAGTCGATTTTGGCCTTTGTTCTAAGCCTTTACCTAATTCTTTTAGGTTTTTTGTTTGAAATAAAAATTTCCAAATTATTTTGGACTTTTTTTCATAGGCTTTTCTTTAAGAGTGTTTATTTGGGTTTTCTTCTGGCCAAGTGATGAATTCTTTTAGACAATTTGTCTTCACAATATTTTTGAAGGGCCATTACAACTTCTCTAAAGGAATGTTTCAAGCCAAAAGGGACCCTTGTAATTTTTCCAAAGGGCACTTTCATTTTTTTAAAGGGCACTTTTTAAGAAAAATAGACCAAACAAAAAGTTTAAAAGGTACATTTTACTTTTATGAAGGGCACTTTCATTTTTTCTGAAGGACACTTTCATTTTTTATGAAGGGTATCTTTTGTTGGGAAAAATTACACTTCAATTTTTACAAAGGGTCACTTACAACTTTCCTAAAGGGTATTTTCTTTGGAAAGTGGTCACTTTCATTTTTCTAAAGGGGCACCTGTATTTCAAAGGAACATTTCAAAAATATTGAAGGACCATTACAACTTCTCTGAAGGTCATTTCAACTTCTCTAAAGGTAACAATAAAAAAGCCACAAAAAAGGAAAATGCAGAAGTGACTAAAAAGAAACCCCCAGAGAATTCTATTGGAATTTTTGTCTGAAGGAAATGAATAGAAGGAACTCTAAAAGAATTCATTTAGAACTTTTGTCTCAAGGAAATAAAAAAGTGGGAAGATTGAAGAAATGAATTCTTTTAGAAAGATTGTTTGATGAATTCTTGAGGGAAAATTATCCATAAAAAAAGGTCAAGACAAAAATTTCAAAGGAAATACTTGAAAGGTGATGGATTGTAGAACGTCAATTTCAAAATACAATAAATAGCCATTGCTATTCAAAAGACTTGGTGAGAACATGAGAGTAGAAAAACCAAGTAAAATGGATAGGTTGATGGATTGAGTCATTGTTGGAGGCTGACCAAATCAAATAGGTTCTATAAGATCAAAAAATATAGGTGTTTAGAGGATAACTAGCAGTTAAAAAGAGCATTTTCTAAATGTCATCATGATTCCCAATAGTGCAATGTGTCAACTTCCCTATTTTAGTTTCAAACTCTCATGGATGATATTTGATAGAAATAGTTTCCTGTGCCACTCCTAAAGGTTTGATGCCACTTGTTACCATTATTATAGCTAGTTTTGGACAAGTAATACTCTTGACATGTCATGACTCACCCAATCCATCCATCTATAATTTATTCTTAGATGTGGACACATGTCCTTATGCCTTTTGAGCTTCTCCTTTATTTCTCTTTTTCAAAGTTATATAAATTGGGCCATTTTGATCATTACAGATAACCACATTTTTGGTATGGTCAAGCCCTACTAAAATGACATTGCACTTTTCTTTTGGACATTGAATACAAGACCAATTCTGAGTTGTAAACTTTTGTCTGAGTATGAGAGCAATGTATAGTAGAGCCAAGTGATAACACAATCCTTACTCCCTTTATCCTTCATGTTTAAACAAAGGTTTTGATGTTAGTAGGTCATGTTAAGTGTGTTAAATGCATTGAATTCTCTTTCAAGTATGAAATTGTATCTATGGTGTGCAATCTACCCCTGAAGTTAACCATTTTATTTATTATCTCAGGCACGTTGCCTTCACATTGAAACACTATGTTAGTATATTTCAATGCATGGAATTAGTCCTAGAAATCATTTTTATTTAGTATAAGTGTGAGAGTTGATTGGATAAACTCTTGATCGATCACCTCTTTAGCATAGTTTTTTATTTTATGTAAAATTTTGACTCTTTTCATGATTAAGCATTAGATTAGGTGATAAACACTTAGAGAATAATTTGGGGAGCTATCCCTTTTCAATCCTAGAGACTCATCTCTCTTACAATTTCCTAAAAACTTGAAGGATGATTCAATGTCGCATCAAATTGAAGGAATTTCATAGAATGTCCTATGGTGCATAATTTGATGACAATAGTTCTACCACACCTAGTGGGATAGTTGGTCCTAATTATTTCCATGTCAAGGTGAATGCTAGCCTCAACAAGTCCAAGGTTATATAAGAGTTTTAATCTAGCATTTGGTGACTTTAAAAGGTGAGAATCTCTATTTCTAGATCAGTTTTTCCATAGTATACTTCATGCTCCTCACTAGATCATCTTCTAGTAGGCTTTTCAATCAAGTTCCTCAGATTTAAACTCCTCTTCAAGAATAACACATTGAACTATTCCTAACCTTTAGAGATCCTAAATAAGAAGGTTTTGAAGATGAAGAAGAGGAGGTTAAAGAATTACTAGATTAAGAGGAAGAAGAAATGGATAAAAGACATCCTTTCCCATCCTTAAATATCCAGAATCTAATTAACCTTCCTACATATGATCCTATTCCTCCTAATGCTACCAAAATTCTCCCCAATTTCAATGGATAGGGTACTGTTACCCCATCTAAGCATATTAGGGATATTTAAAACTTTTGTAATTTTCATAGTATCACCCAAGCTAACATAACTATTAGACCACTTTCCATGTCTCTAAAATGGAAGGCACTTGATTAGTATAAGACATTATAAGGTGGTTTTATTACTAATTGGGATAGTTTTGGAGAGTTGTTGGTAAATAGGTTTGAAAATAAGAGTGACCATACTTCACTAATTCACTAGTTGAATGTGATAAAGAGAGGTCCTAATGAATCCATAAGAGATTTCAATGAGATATTTCAAAGAACATGGCATAGGCTTCCACCTATTATGATGCCTCCTCTAAGATTTGTATTCCCCACCTATCTTAAGGTTATTGACACTGATGTAGTAGTAATGTTGCAATCAATGGGAGGATTTACTTTACTTGAGGCATATGAGATAGCCATTGAAGTTGAGAATAGTCTAATACAAATTGGAAAACTACCTCTAAGAGTCTCCATGCCTTTATTATCTCATAATTTAGTTGAATCCCCAAGCATAGAACAAGTTCCCAATACTAATGCCAAACCTAGAATTACTCCCAAGAAGGTGGATGATGTTATACATAAGGATGAGATGATTTGGTCTTTGCAAGCCCAACTCAAGCAAGCAAAAATTTATGTAAATTATCTACCCAATCCTTAATACTATCCTTGGCAAGTCTATAGACCTCCACCCCAGTACACTAACCAAGGAAGAGGACAAGGCCAACAAGGTTTCAATAGGCATCCCAAAGCCTATAATCCTAATTCCATTTCATTGGCAAAGTTTGTTTTTCTAGTCCACACCAATCTACTTTAAGGAGATAAGGAGAGGATTATTTGGATCATTGGGGGTAATCTCAAGATTATTTTATGCATAATGGTGGAGAAGGTAATAAATCTTTGGTAACTCAAGAAGGATCTACTCCTAATGTTACATCAGAAGAAGCAAATCTCATGCAAAGAGATGTTCAAGGAGAAGGTAGTAGCCAAAGTACTAGTTTTATGAATTTTCAAGTAGAATATGATTATGTATTGAATAAAAATACATTAGTTTTAGCCAACACAAGGGTTAAAAAGAGGGATTTGGGAGATATTATAGAAACACAATTGATTCTAGGTAGTGCCTTTCCAAGGTCACAAAGTGTAAGTACTAATGTAGTAGATTCTACTAGTCATGATATTCCTCAAAGTTAGAATGTGAGAAAAGATACCAAGCCTATAGTAAAACAAATTCAATTTCCCTCATTACCTTCAGGAATGTAAGACAAGGTAAATTATTCCTCTCTAAATATTATTGACTCATTGACGAATACCAAAAATAGCATTTTTTTTGGGAAGTATTGCATATGCCTAGTCAAATGCAAATCCTACAAGAATAACTTGATAATAGTAATGTAACTCCTAAAGCTCTAAAGCACAATGGTGTAGCCCTTAACAACACAACTAATTATGATTTAGATCCATCCACTAGATATGGAAATCCTCCACCTTTATACCTCACACTCATTATGGGATTTAAATTATTTCACAACTACATCGTGGATAGTGGGACAAGTACCATAGTTATGCCTAAAGTGGTTGATGATAAATTGGGACTAAAATATGAACCTCATAGCAAAGGTGTGTTTTAGCTTGATGTAAATATAGCCAATATTGTGGGGTTGGTTAAATTTTTAAAAGTATTCTTTCATGATTGTCCAAGTTGTTAGGAACCCCTCCAAGGAAGCACAATTGATTACTTTTCTTATAAGAAATTAAACATGGAATTATACCAAAATGATTAAGTAACTAGAAACTTTGAAACAATAAAGAATTTGAGAGACAATACACAATCTTGTATTAAATACTCTTAGAAAAAATACAATAAAGAAGATGCCACTTCTTCTTCCACCTCAAAGGCTTGCCACACCTCAAGACCTTCTTCCCTCTCTCTCTTGCTCAACACAACCAACTCAACAACCTGAGTTGTTATCCCCTCCTTGAATGCTTCAGTTGATATCCTTGACCTTATGCCTATAGATCTCCTTGACCTTGCTTCTTTGCTTCAATGCTTTACTTTCCTGCTTAATTTATAATACATGCCTCATGGGTCTTTAAATAAGATCCCATGCATACAAAAATAGACTTCTAATTACAATAATTGGACATGCAGCTCGAGACTATAATTAGCCCTTAAACATGTAAACACTCACTTCACTTAACTGACTGTTCATCAAAAGTAGTTCTGGAACTGCCACATGTGACTGACGTCAGTCCCTATCTGTCTGGTGTTGACCGACGTTGGCCGACTCCCTGCCGACACCAGTTGCCTTCTACATTCATCATGACTGACATCGGTCATACTACCAATGCCAATTCTTCTAGAACTCAACAACCTCCTCTTCTTCATCTACATAGTTAAAGATTTTAGCTCCATAACCTAACAATCTCCCACTTGGAGATAAATACTTACAACTGTACCTATACATGTACACCATCTAGTTTGTTCCCTTGGCTCTGTATCCCTCTTCAAGATCACTATTGAAGACCAACCACCACAAACCCTATGATGTTATCCCTATCACTTATGCCAAAAGAATTTTGTTGCTCCCAAATTCTTCATGACATACCTCTGAACTAACTTTACCCTTAACTCAGAAAACTCCCTGTATATGAAACCTTGCAACAAGCAACACTATATAGTAATAGGATAATGTAGCTAATATTATCCAACCTAGTAAAGATAAATACAATTGTCAAACCTCCATTGTTTTGTAGCCTAATCAAGACCATATGCCATAGCCTTCTGTCTCACGTGTCCATCCACTCTCTTCTCTAACTTGGGAATCCATCCCTCATCCAGTGCTTTCTTTTAGCTGACAACTCCACCAACAAATACCTGTTTGGTTCTTCTCCAAGGACTCACACTCTTCATCCATGCCAAGCTCCCACTATTTTTGGATTCTATCTGCATTGCCTCTTCACATCTTCCTAGTTCTTGACCATCAGTAAGTAATATAAATAAGGTGAAAAATGAATATGAGGTTCGCTTACCCTTTCTGACCTCCATATGGGCGTTTGAGACTCCTTGACAACTTGTTATCCGCCCAACATCCGTTTCAGTGACCGATCTCAGCCATCTCCTAGTCTGCTCCTGACCGATGTTGGTTCCCTACACTGACCCTGACTGTTGACATTGTTTCCTTGGCCGACACCAGTGTCCCCTTTGCCGACGTCAGTTCCTTCCTGACTGATGTCAGACTTCTCTGCCTGACTCTACTAACCCTGCTGGTTTGCACATGACTAATGTCGATATCTACCTGACCGACATCGATTCCAAGTGACTGATGTCGGTGTCTATGTATTCCTATAAGTGATGAATTCTTTATCTATGAGCTCATCTTGGATCAAACCCCTATCCATACTACCCTGCTCAGAATTGTTCAGCCCCTGTGACTGATCTCTATCCTTCATTTCCTCCATAAACACCAAGGCTTCCCTATTCTTGTCAAAAGCATCAAATTTCCTTTTCCTATAATGAACTCTATCTATGCCTTCCAAATCTGAACTGAATCAAGAATGTCCATTCCCTTCTTATTCATGTGACCAAGCCTATTAAGCCACATCTTTGAATCTACAACTGAAGTATATAAACTAGAAGTAGAATCAGTAATACAAGTAGATAGATAAAGAGTACCTACTTTATTACCTCTTGCTAAACAAGTGCACCCTTGGTAACCTTCCAAGAATCTACTATGAAGGTTATTGTGCATCCCTCATCACCCAACCTTCCTACAGAAACCAAACTCTGCTTTAGAACTGGGACATGCATAACCTCCTTCAACACCTATGTGTTATCCATCTACAATTTCAGCTACACTTTCCCTTTGCCAACTATTTGACAAGGTGTACCATCCCATAAATAAATCACTCTAAAGTCTCCTTGGACATACTCATGGAACAAATCTCTATTTGGGGATACATGAAAAGAAGAACCAAAATCTAAAACCCATGATTCTATCTAACTATCCAAAGAAAGTATGAGAGCATCTTGTGCCACAATACCTACATCCTTTGCTTTTTCATTACCTTCATGTTGATTTTCTTTATTCCTCAACCAACACTCTTTCTTTGTGTGTCCTCTCTTTCCACAAAACTAGCAAGTGACACCTTTGGATTTGGATCTCCTTCCCACCTTCGACCTTGATTTCCCTTGCTCGACCTTCTCTCTTTGCCTTCCCCTACTTTTTGCACTTAGAGCATTCCCTGATGGTTCACCTGTGCTTCTCTTGCGTATTTCTTCATTCAAGATCACACTCACAACATCATCAACTTTTAAGATTTTAGAAGCAGACACAGAATTACTTACTGCCATAACCAAACTATCCCAACTTTTAGGTAAAGAGCATAAAATTAAGAGAGCCTTTACTTCATCATCAAAAACAATATTGGTTGAAGCTAACTGGTTTACCAAACCATGGAAATCACTAAGATTAGTATGTACCAATCCAACTTCCTGCATTTGCAAAGTAAATAACTGCTTCATAAGAAATACCTTATTTGAAGCTGAGGGCTTTTCATATAAATTCGCCAAAGATTTTATCAACTCTTTCATTTTCTTACACTGTGATAAGTTGGAAATCACAAACGATGCAAGGCTCAACCTTATGAATCCCAGATCCTTTCGATCAAGAACACTCCATTCTTCATCCTTCATATCTATGGGCTTGCATGCAACCCCACCCAATGGTAAGTATAAATCCTTCTGATACAGAAAATCCTCTATCTGCATCCTCCAATGTTGATAATTCTTGCCGTTAAACTTCTCTATTCGTAGCTTACTTTCTTCTGCCATTGCTAAACTCCCACTCAATCAAAAAACCCTATGAATGACCTGTAATCAAATAATAACCTACTCCCTACAATTGTAACTCTGATACCAACTATTAGGAACCCCTCCAAAGAAGCACAATTGATTACATTTCTTATAAGCAATTAAACACATAATTATACCAGAATGATTAAGTAACTAGAAACTTTGAAACAATAAAGAATTTGATAGACAATACACAATCTTGTATTAAATACTCTTAGAAGAAAATACAATAAAGAAGATGCCACTTCTTCTTCCACCTCAAAGGCTTGCCACACCTCAAGACCTTCTTCCCTCTCTCTCTTGCTCAACACAACCAACTCAAAAACCTAAGTTGTTATCCCTCCTTGAATGCTTCAGTTGATCTCCTTAACCTTACACCTGTAGATCTCCTTGACCTTGCTTCCTTGCTTCAATGCCTTACTTGCCTGCTTAATTTACAATACATGCCTCATGGGTCTTTAAAATAGGATCCCATGCATACAAAAATAGACTTCTAATTACAATAATTAGACATGCAGCTCGAGACTATAATTAGCCCTTAAACATGCAAACACTTGCTTCACTTAACTGACTGTTCATCAACAACAGTTTTGGAACCACCACAGGAGACCGACGTCGGTCCCTATCTGTCTGGTGCTGATTGACGTCGGTCAACTCCCTGTTGATGCTAGTTGCCTTCTGCATTCATCATGACTGATGTCAGTCATACTGCTGACGCTAGTTATTTTGGAACTCAACAACCTCCTCTTCTTCATCTGCATAGTTGAAGCTTTTATCTATATAACCTAACACATGTTTCCCTATCCTAAAAGACATTGTGGTGGTTGATCTTCCAACTCATTTTACTATTTGCTTGTCAAGAGACTTCATGGCTAAGATTGGAGGGTACCTTATATTTGATTAGTATTTTATAGTCTTTATAATAAGATATGGAGATAAACTGATTATAAGAACATATCCCTTGGCAAGGTTCCACATTGAACCATATGTGGAGATAAATTCAAATTAGAATTGTATGATTAGTGAACAAGAAGAAGGTGTCATTGGTGGTGAAACATTAATTCCCCTTGAAGGTATTTTTAACATTTTTATTGATGAGTATGGTACTAAAAATTATGAGCATGATCCCTATGCATTTATATGATAAAGTTAATTATGATTATATTATATGGATGATAAGAACACTCTTATACCATCACTCACTAATGAAGATCATGAACTTGAAGGGATATGGGAATTTTTTTTATGGCTCTAGAAGCAAGGTAAGTGTAAGAGTTGGTGTCATGTTGGTTTCTCCTTCAAAAAACTATTATTATTATTCATATAGATTCCATTTTACTTGTACCTATAATGTAGCTGAATATGAAGGCTTGGTTCATGGACTCCAATGGGCAAAGAGAAAGGGAATCAAGAATTTGAAAGTATATGGAGATAGTGAATTGATTATACATTAAGTGAGAAACCAAGCTACAACTAATAACCATTTTCTTAAGCCTTACAATCACAGGGTGTGGGATTTAATTAAGGAATTTGATGCTTTCAATATCCAACTTATACCAAGAGACTCAAATAAACACACTGATAGGCTGGCTATGATAGGAGCACACTTTGATATAGTGGATGATGTAAGTAAAGAAAAGGACCAACCTCACATCAAAGTCATTATGAGACCTTATATTATAGATAATAAAGTGTCTTGGAAAATGTTTTATAGTGGTAAAAACATTATACACTTCATTTAAAATGAATAAGAATTTTCTTCAAAGAATCAGAAGAAGCTTCACAATCAATATAAAGAATAAGTTATCTAGCTGAAGATAAACAAGATACCAAAGGGGTTGGTTACTTTGGAGAGTGTGTTTAATGAATATGATAAAATAAGGAAATAAAGGGTAAGCATGTATACAAAGGAATATAATTACAGAAGAATCTTGATTGTTAAGGATAAACTTTTGAAACTTGGTAAGATTTGTTCTCTATTCGAAAGACAAGCCTTCATTGAATTATGTAAAGAATTTCATGATATATTTTCTTGGGAATACAAGGATTTGAAATGATTTTATATAGGTCTAGCTCATCATAAAATTGAGTTAGAACCTATAGCTAAACTTGTTAGATAAAAATAGAGGCCTGTTCAATCCCTAAGATAGAGGAAATCATGAAAAGAGAGGTTACCAAGTTGATCGAGTCTAGGATCAACTTTCATATCAAGAATTCAACTTGGGTAGCTAACCTTGTACCTATTCAAAAAAAGAGTGAATAGATCAGAATTTTTGTGGAATTTAGGGATCTAAATATATTTTCACTTAAAGTCCATTATCCACTACCTTCCATGGAGCATATTTCGTAAGTGGTTTCAAGTTCTCAACACTTTTCACTACTTGATGGATATTCAGGTTATAACCAAATATTGGTGAATGAGGAAGATCAATTCAAGATAACATACATCTTAAAATGGGGAACATTTTCATATAGAAATATTCCTTTTGGTTTGTCTAATTCTAGTGCTACCTTTGAAATGGAAATGGACATGGACGTTAAAGGTTTGATCAATAAGTTTTTGCTTATATACCTTGATGATATAACTATTTTTTCAAAAGATGATAATGACCACATGAAACATCTATGTCAAGTCTTTGAGAACTATAGAGAGTTTGGAGTTTCTCTTAATCTAAAAAAATGTATCTTTTTTGTTCATGAAGGCAAATTACTAGGTCATGTTGTGTCAAAAAAAGACGTGTCTATCAATCCTAAAAGGATTGAAGCCATTCTAGGATTTTCTTTGCCTCTACAAATTTTTTTTTTGTAAATATTCTTAGGCAAGATCAACTTTTTAAGAAGGTTTATTCTAGGATTTGATACTTTGGTGAAGCCTATTACAACCATGCTCAAGAATAACCAAGATTTTGCTTGGACAAAGGAAGGTAAGAATAATTTTGAGGTAATCAAATAAGAAATTTTCCAATATCCTACTCTCTTAAACACAAACTTTGCCAAGGATTTCATACTCTACACTTTTTCTAACCTTGACACATCTTAGCTATGCTTATGTAAAATAATGATGATGAAATTGAACAACCCATTGCATTATTTAGTCAAGGATTGGAGGATTATGAGGCCAAGTACACATTTTTTGAAAATTAGGCTCTAGTTTTGATAAGAGGTTTGAAAAAGTTTAGGCACATAGTTTCAAACAATAGGATACATGTCATGGTCTCTCATCCTAGTACCAAAGAGTTTCTCTTAAGTTAAGACCTCAATGGGAATAGAGCTGGGTGGATCAAAAAGGTAATGGAGTATGATGTTAATATCAAGGTAACCATCTTGGTAGGAAGAAAGGGGTTGTGTGAACATATAGATTCATATCTTTAAGGGACAAAGGAAGAAGTTTTGTCAGTCAAGCTCATCCCTAACTAGCTAGTCACATACCAATTCAAAGTTAGACATAAGACATACTTGGTTTCCTCCAAAATGGTGATTTTCCTAATGGTTTGCATAAGTCACAAAGAAGGTATTTTATATTTCAACCCATTCCTTATTATCTTTTAGATGGTATTTTATTTTGAAAGGATGTGAATGATGTGATACTAAGGTGTGTTGATAATGATCAATTTGACGTCTTACTAGAAAAGTTTCACAATGGTGTAGATGGAGGTCATTTCTCTCTAAAAACAATAGTTGCAAAGATAATGAGGGCAAGGTATTATTTGCTATTCGTTTCAAGGATTTTTACTCAGGTTAGGAGGTGTCCTCAATATGCCTTCTTTTTAGGAAAATAAAAACTTGTAGCCCTCCCATTGAATCATGTCTAAGTAGACCAACCCTTCATACAATGGGGACATGATTTAATTGGTATGATCAACCTCCATCAAGTGCTAGACACAAATGGATGTTGATTGTTAATGACTTCTTCACAAGGTGGGTAGAAGCTATTGCATTGAAGGAGGAAAATGAAAATGCAATTTTGGAGTTTTAAAAGAGTATCATAACAAGATTTGGGGGTCCCCTATACTATCATTTTTTATTATTCACTTGCTTTCATGAGTGCCAAAACTTTTGAGTGGGAAAATAGGAATGAAGTTTACTTGAGTACCTAATCCAAATATTATCCTCAAGGTAATAGATTGGTTGAGTCTACTAATAATAACCTCATTGAGATCATCAAGAAGACATTAGAGAATAATTAAAGAGCATGGCACATGAATCTAAAGATAACTTTATGGGTTGATAAGATCACTCCTAAGAGATCAATTATTAACTCTCAATTTGTGCTTGTCTATGGAAGTAAATCTAGGTTGTCCATTTCTCAAGAGCTCCCTGCTCTAGGATTTGCACATTAGCTAGAACTACTAGAAAATATTTTAATGGAATTCAGATTGATAGAACTAATGTAACTTTAATAAGCAAGGGATGATGCACATAAGACTATGGAACACCACCAAGTACTCATGAAGAAATCCTTTGACAAAAGACCAAGTACAAGAGTGTTCAAGGAATGTGACTTAGTTTTGAAATGGGATGAGGACAAAGAAAAATTGGGTAAATATACAAAGTTTGATGCTTTTTGGAGTGGCCCTTACATCATCAACAAGTGCAAGAAAAGAAACTCCTTTTAGCTAACTAAGATGAATGGAGAATAATTGCCTATCCCTATGAATGGGATACATCTAAAGTTTTACTATTAGTTCGTGCAGGTTTATCTTATAAATAGTAGCATAGGTGTGTGTGTGTGTGTGTGTGTGTGTGTGTGTGTGTGTGTGTGTGTTTAGTCTAATTTTTTTTGCTTTGTGTTCCCTAAATGTCTAGTTAACACATGCATATTCGATTTTTTTTATGTGTTCCCTAATTGATTAGTAGCATAAGTGTGTCTTTTTCTATGTGTGTCTTATGTAATGTCATTATCTTATGGTTAATTCAAGGTCTATTCGAGACAATTAGAGTGATCATTTACATGAATCCATGCCAAATGGAACATTTTATGAAATTGGTCTTAGGCATAATAGGAATGACATACCCAATAATCACCAAGAATGTTGGCCAATTTCCATCCCCAGGTTTGCACCTTTCAAATTTGTCTAAGTCTAGTACTTAAGTTTTCTTTAGAAGAAATGTTCTTTGGCAAATACCACAAAAGTACTAAGTGTTATTTATTTAGGAAAGTCCATTTTGGCCTTTGTTCTAATTCTTTACATAATTATTTTGGGTTTTTTGTCTAAAGGAAATTTTAACAAATTATTTTTGACTTTTTTTCCAAGGCTTTTCCTTAAGAGTGTTTCTTTGGCTTTTTTCAGCTAAGTGATGAATTATTTCAGACAATTTATTTGCAAATTTTTTTTGAAGGACCATTACAGCTTCTCTGAGTGAATATTTCAAGCCCAAAGTGACCCTTGTAATTTATCTAAAGGGCACTCTCATTTTTATAAAGGGCACTTGTTAAGCAAAATGGACCAAACAAAAATTATGAAAGGTACATTTCAATTTTATGAATGGCACTTTCATTTTTTGTGAAAGACACTTTCATTTTTTCTAAAGGGTATATTTTATCAAAAAAAGGTCCACTTCAATTTTTTTGAAGGGTCACTTACAACTTTCCCAAACAGCATTTTCTTTCGAAAGTGGTCACTTTCATTTTTCTTAAGGGGCACCTATATTTTGAAGGAACATTTTAAAAATCCTAAAGGACCATTACAACTTCTTCAAAGGTCATTTCAACTTCTTTGAAGGGACCAATAAAAAATACACAAAAAAGGAAAAGGATAAGTGACTAAAAAGAAACCCCAAAAAAATTCCTTTGGACTTTTTGTCCAAAGGAAATGAATAGAAAGAAATCCAAAAGAATTCCTTCAAATTATTTATTTGAAGGAAATAAACTAGAAGAATTCTTTTGAAAAAAATTCCCAAAGTAAATGAACAATCAAGAAGACCGAAGAAATGAATTCTTTTGGAAAGATTTTCAGATGAATTCTTATCAAAAAATTGTCTACAAGAAAAGGTCAAGATAAAAACTCCAAAATAAATACCTAAAAGGTGATGGCCCATAGAATGTCAATTTCAAACTATAATAAATAGTCATTGTTATGCAAATGACTTGGAAAGAACATGATATTAGACAAAGCAATTAAAATGGATAAACTAATAGATTGAGTCATTCCTAGAGGCTAACCAAATTAAAGAGATTTTATGAGGTCAACAAATACAAGTGTCTAAAGGATAACTAGTAGTTACAAAGAGCATTTTCTAACTACCATCATGATTTATAGTAGTGTAATGTGTCAGCTTTTCTATTTTAGTTTTGAACTCTAATGGATGATCTTTAATAGAAATAGTTTCCTATGCCACTCCTGAAGGTTTGATGCCACTTATCACCATTCTCATAACTAGTTTTGGATAAGTAAGACTCTTGACATGGCATGGCTAACCCCATCCATCCATCTGTAACTAATTCTCAGATGTGGACACATGCCCTTATGCCTTTTAACATCCCCTTTCTTGCTCTTCCTTAAAATTATATAAATTGAGACATTTCAACCATTGTAGATAACCACATTTTTGTTATGGTGAAGCCCTACTAAAATTACATTACACTTTGATTTTGGACATTTAATATAAGACCAATTCTGAGTTGTAAACTTCTCTTTGAGTATGTGAGTGATGTATAGTGGAGCCAGGTGATAACATAATCCTTACTCCGTTTATCCTTCACGTTTGAACAAAGGTTTTGATGTTAGTAAGTCATGTGAAGTGTGTTAAATGCATTGAATTCTCTTTCAAGTATGAAATTGTATCTATTGTATGCAATCTACCCCTTAGGTCAACCATTTTGTTGATTGTCTCAAGCATTTTAACTTCACATTGAAACACTATGTTAGTATCTTTCAACGCATGGAATTAATCTTGGAAAGCATTGTTATTCAGTAGAAGTGTGAGAGTCGATGGGATAAATTCTTGGTGGATCACCTCTTTAGCATAGTTTTATATTTTATACAAACTCTTGACTCTTTTCATGAAAAAGTAGTAGATTAGGTGGTAGACACTTAGAGAAGAATTCAGGGAGCTATCCCTTTTCAATCATAGAGACTCATCTCTCTTACAAGTTCCAACAAACTTGAGGGATGATTTGATGTTGCATCAAATTAAAATAATTTCATAGAATGTCCTAGGGTGCACAATTTGATGATAACAAGTACATATTGATTCCAAACCTATTAAATAAATATTACTTAGGATACATCCTCATATTATTGTATTAGTAAAGAAAGAGTTAAAAAAACACTTGGAAGCAAGATGTATTAGGACAATTGACTATTTTGAATGGATCTCCAATATTGTGTTAGTTAGTAAGAAACTAGAAGGAATCAAAATATGCATTAATTTTAGACACATAAACAAAACATACCCTAAGGATGGCCTTTTTCTACCAAAAATTAACATGATTATTGACTCCACACTAGGTTATGTAATGATTTCACTGATTGATATATTTTTAGGCTATAAGTAGATCTGAATTGCATGAGAAGACCAACACAAAACAACTTTCACCACTCTAGGGGAAACATTATATTATTAGGTTATGTCCTTTAGTCTCAAAATCACTTGGGACACATATAAAAGAGCCAAGACCATCATATTTCATGATATGATGCATGACATTATTGAAGACTATGTTAATGAGATACTAGGTAAATCAAAGACCAAGGCTAATCATCCAACAACACTGAGGAGGATATTTGAATGACTTCATGGATACAAATTCAATCTCAATCATAAGAAGTGTGTTCTTAGAGTTACTTCAGGCAATTTTTTTAGTTTCATTATATCTTGTCAAGGCATTAAAGTTGATCTAGCCAAAATATAAGCCATTATAAGGATGTCACCACTAACCAATCTGAATTAGCTTCATATTTTATATGGAAAAAAACAATCTATTATATTATTTATCTCTTAATTGGTAGACAAGTGCCACCCATTTACACATATATTGAAGAAATGGGTATAATTTCATTGGGATGATGATTGGTAGACATGTTTTAAATAATTAAAGGACTATCTTGAAAATCTACCTATTTTATTAACACCAATACCAAGAAGGCCATTCTTATTATATCTATCATCTACCAATAAATCCCTGGAGGCACTTCTAGCTCAACATGATGATAATGGAAATTATCATGCCATGTACTACATAAGATGTACACTGGTCATGTATGAGCACAATTATACACCCATTAAAAAATATTGTTTAGTTATGGTCTTCATATCTCAAAAATTATGCTATTACATGTTAAAAATTAAGACCATGGTCATTTCAAAATTATATATGCTCATGTATCTACTATCTAAAACAACTTTACAAGGCTGCATGGCCAAATGGATCATGTTTCCTAGTGAGTTTGAGATAAAATACATTAATCATAAATCCATTATGGGGTAAGTTCTTGTAGATTAGCTTGATGAAGCACCCCTTACAGATATAGATCCACTAACATTCCAATTCCCAAATGAATACATTATGACCATCATTAGAAAACCTCTTGAAGAGCATCACTAGAAGATGTATTTTGATGGATAATTCACAACAGATGGATTAGGGGTAGTCATTTTGTTTATTACTTCATAGGGGGAGATAATCCCTAAATCAGTCAAGATCAATTTTCTTTTTACTAATAACATGGACAAATATGAAGCACTTATTTCTATACTTTGATATGCAATATAATGCAACATAAAACATCTCAAGGTTTATGTTGATGCTTAATTAATCATCAATTAGGTTACAAACCATTTTTAGACCAAGGATGACAAACTAGTACCATACAAGGCCATAGTCAATGCTCTTAAATAGTAGATTATCAATGTCTAGTTTGAAAATATACCATGGGATAGTAACATAATATTAGATTCCATGTCTACCATTAGATTATTGATTCATCATATAGATACAATAAAATAATACCAGTTCCTCATTGAAAATCTACTAACACTAGCTCATGAACTTTTAACCATCATAATGATCTGTGATATTATTAGTCTTAAATCTACATGGTATTTAAACCTATATGCCTATATTCATGACCATATTATGCCACTAGACCTCTCCTAAAAACAATTCAAAGCCTTTTTACACCATTCCACATGTTATATCTTACCCAAACCAACCTTATACCACTATAGTTTTGATGGAACTTTGCTTCATTGTTTAACTTATGTAGAATATATATTAGTGTTATGGTAGCTTCATGAAGAAGTATGTGGATACCACATAAGTGGGTATATATTATACAAAAATCTCTTATGTACTAGGTACTATTGGGCATTGACGGATGCATATGAAACTACCTATGTGAAAAAGTGTAATAAATGTCAACAACATGCTAATTTGATTCACACCTTGGCAAAGACTCTAAAACACTGCTTACACCATAGTCATTTTATACATAGAGCCTTGATATCATTAGGAATATAAACCCCACCTCATTTGATGGCCATAAACATATCCTTACCATCACTAAATACTTCACTAAGTGGGTTGAAGCTATACCCTTCAATTACATGATTGGAAAGAAAATTTACAAATTCATCTTTAACCATCTTATTTACTACTATTATATCCATTTTATATTATATCTAATAATTTTGGATCATTCAAAAACAAAGATTTCAATGATTTTGTGCTAAGTACGAGATTAAACAACATTTTTCCATGATATATTACTCACAAGGTAATGGCCAGGCTAAATCATCTAATAAAACCATTGTCAACATCCTTAAAATATGGTCAATGATATCAACCATAATTAGCACCTCCACATATTCTATTCCCTTTAGGATTACCATATCAATCATCATACCCCAATAGGAGCCACTCCATATTCACTTATTTATGGCACTGAGGCCATTCTTCCCATTAAGGTTGAGTTACCTTATTTGTGCATCTCTTTGAAGAATGTTTTAGATAATGAATGATATTACATATCTCACCTATAAGAGTTGGAGTTACTTGATGAGAAATACCTAGCTATAGTTAATAACCTTCAAACATACCAAAATCGACTCCATGGCCACTATAATCAGCACGTGAAACATAAAGAATTTAAACTTGGTGATATTTTTCTTTAAAAAAACTAAAATAATACCATGGCCAAAAATAATCACAAAGGAAAGTTCAAACTGAACTAGGTATTCCCTTTCATCATTTTTGCAAACTATGACACTAGAGAATAAAGGCTCACTACACCATATGGGGATGAAGTTGATGAGCCAATGAACATCATATACCTCAAGTGTTACTTTGCTTAAGAGAGTATTGTCTATGAGGCCCATTTTAGTTGTGCCATAATATCATCTTTCTTGTCTATACCATAACATTCTCTTCTACCATTATGTTCTACCATACCTTTTCTATCGATTGATTTATTTTCATCCTACCTACCTAGCCCATTTGACCTTGGTTTTGTTATATTGGTTTCACAACCACTTTCAAAATGAATATTTAGATCAAGATTTAGTAGTTATTTTAATTATTTTGAATGAGGCCATATTTTTATAGTAATATGACAATGGTTTGGTAGTTTCATCTTTTATTTCTTATTTTGTTCTATACTTATTATGCTTGACTATAACTGCCTTTGGGCAAATCAATGTTTCACCATAATTCTACTAATTATAAATACCTATGGGAAAATTAGTATCATTAACTTATATAATTGTTTCTTAATTATAATTACCTATGGAAAAATTAGGGGCAACACTTATTTATCATGCCTTGAAGTACCACCTTGCCATGCCTATGCCACACTATGCCATTTACCATTTTTTCTTATTTTATTTGAATTGGCTGCTACACTAATCACATTCCTCCATTGTAAAGATAAAATATAATGACTTGAGGTCTTATATTATGACTATTTAGGTAGTTTTTGATTCATGTTGAGGTTATCTTAGTCACCCTTTTCCATGCTCTCACCATTTTTTGAGAAATTTAAGTTTAAACAATCTCACCATTTGGTGAGTAACATAATCCACTTTCTCATCATTTTATGAGCACTTCTTAAGTTTGAATACTCTCTCTATTTTGTGAGATTAGACCATTTATTATCTCCTCTTTCTCCATAGAGTTAATATACTTATAAAAGTTCCAAAATCATTTCAAAAAATAAAAAACATAGACCACTTCTTTGCCTTAAGGATTATGGAAACCCTCACTAAGTCATAAGAAGCCACTTGTCATTTAGTTTCCCCATCCTTAATGACCATCTATCCCATTCTCTTTCCATTTTCTAAGCTCATTACCATATTTTTAAGTCTCATCCATATCATTTTCTTCAATCCCATTCCATGGGAGAACTACATTTGGCATTAAATTTTTCTTCATTATTATGTCAATGGAACTATGTAGGAAGCATCCACTTACCTAGTGCATCTAGATACATCTTGGAGAACCCATTCCTTTTCTTCTATTCCCAAATTTTGTTTGTTTTTTAATATGTCTCCAATTTTCTAGGAAAAATGTTTGTCATCTTGTTTGTGTCATGTTTTTTGTACTAACATTATGATTAACCATTGTTTATTTGTTATTTGTTATTTATTTATTTTATTTTCCTTATTTTCTTTTCTTATTGTTTTTTAATTTATTTGCTTTCTTATTGTGCCTTGATTCAATATATGTGCATTCATTGGGTGATTCCTTGTGCATTATTATTGAATGCATCCATATTCAAATGTCAACATTGTCATCAATGTTTTTATCATTAGCACATTGTTTTAAATTAAATATTGGATCACATGTTAGTCCTTATGCATATTTTAACCAAGTTATCATGATGTCTACCATCACATGATACAACAAAAATTAGCTTAATTACACAATGAAATAATTTTAACCTTCCCAATCTAATCCAAATCATATCCTACATAGATTAATTACACAATGAAATAATTTTAACCTTTGCTAATTTAGATGAGCATCTCCCTACTAGTAGGTTTCCCAAATTCATCTTTCTCTTTTGTACCCATGTTTCCATCATATTTCATAATCATGTTTGCCATAAATGGGGTCTAATGATTCTAAATGCCTCTAGGCAAATCATTATATACCATCCCTCTTGAATTACCAATTATTCTAATTTCCTTTGGGTAGATTATTATGTTTTCATAAATTTTTAAGGTTAATGATTATAAATACCTTTAGACAAATCATTTTTATTATTTTTCCCAACTAGGGCAAATCATTATCTCTATCTATCCAACTGGGGCATGTTTTTATCCTACCAATGATTATAACCACCTATGGGAATGCCATTGGTTTCCATTTTGATGATTATAACCACCTTTGGGAAAATCATTGCTTTTTTTATCCCACCTATGCCAATGATTATAATCATCTATGGGTAAATCATCTTATTTATCTTCCCTAACTAAGGCAGCTCTATATACCACTAATTATAATTGCCTCTAGGAAAATTAGTCTTATCCATCCCATTTCATATTTTTGGTCCTCTCAATTCCTCCTTTTGAGGGATTGATTACTGATCTATTTTCCAACTACTCCCTCGAGGGGGAACCTATAGTTCATACATTGCCATTGAAGTCATAATAATATAAGACCTTTTCATTCTATGAGAATATATTACTATAATTATAGCTTACAATGCCTTCCCAAATAGGGGAAAACTATAGACACATAAAAATGGCCACCAATTGCCTTTAACTGGACTTTAGACTAATTCTTACCGACCATTGAGAATTAATCCTAAGAATAATTAAACATCCCAAAATTTGATTGTGCATCATTCATCAAAGATCACAATCTATTTGAGACATCCCTAATTGGGTTATCCTACCATAAGTAACAAAAACCTCTCAAGGATTAATCTCTAATCATCCTGCAGCATCACAACATGTAATTTAGCCTATAAACCTATTAAGTGGGACACATGGACATAAAATCAAATCTTGAAAATACTAAAAAACCTAATTGGAAATAATTAACAAAATGAACCAAATTAAATGCTTGGTTGAATTATACATGTTTAATTAATGAAATACTAAAAATAAAATTCAAAAATATGATATATCCTACCTTTTCATGATTACCTTTTGTGAGTTTTCAATCCTTTAAAAATATCTCACCCATGACTATTCATTAAAAATCATTAATTATTGACACCTTTTAACTCTAATAGGGTTAATTAACTCAATTATATTAGGTTTGAACCCATTCCATGTTTAAATTACACTATAACTTACCTTGAGTTGGGGTTAGTTCCTAAGCCTATAAATACAATCCTAGACCTCTTCACAAAAGAGCATAGATTTGTGGAGTTATAATGCAAGTTTTTGCATAAGAATTATAAAAATAATGTTATAATGAAAAAATATTGAGCCAAACCATCGAGCCACAAACATTAGCCACATCGATCAAGCTACAATCCAATAATGGTGCCAAGGAAAGGAACAAGAAATATTCCATTGTTAGAGACTCTTTCAGCACAAGCCAATCAAACCACAAATAAATCCTTTGTATCTCTGAAATAAGTTAAAGATTATTGTTATTTGAATTTTAGTTAGGTTTTCAATTTTATGTTATCCATTATGCTCCCCCTATGATCTAGGCTTAGAAATGTTAGCATTTTAGTGTGTTGATTTCATTTTTTTTGTGAAACTAATACTTGTTGTAACCTCCTCTCTAGTATCAAATTATTATGATCATAGAAGTTAAGTTATTTAATTAAAATTAATGTGTAAGTTTTACTTTTGTAATCTAGTACATTAAAATCATACTTTGTAATGGAAGTCCTTATATTATAAAAGGCTCCAAATATGGTTAGTGATTATTCACAATAAACTATGAGATGTAGTATCATGGTCACACTAGCCTAAACTTACTTTCAATTAGTTTATATATTATAAATACTTTTGTTTCAAAAAGTTATGTTTGTCATGATGATTTTTTTTTTCAATTGTGTACATAGTATAATTACTTTTTTTTGAAGTGACTATGACATTTATCCCCACTTAGCATTACGGGGTAGTCTTAGAGAAATTAATGTCTAAGTGGTAATTATTAACCCTTAGCTTACATTGGTAATTAATTAAATAAATATTAATATATTAATTATTAAAAGGAGGGGGAAACATCATGGAAATAAATAATATTATTTTAGTTATTTAATAAATACCAAGTGTTTTAATTAATTACGTTATCTTGATGGATGGAACCATTATTTTTACAATGGTCACCTCCCTTGAAATTAAAATATAAATAGGTTTTTACCCTATTATGAAATTTCATTTGAATACAAAATTATTTTATCATATTTAACATGTGAAACTTGTGAAGGCTTATGCAAACAAGTGATAAGGGTAGGCTTTTTATTTAGGTGCAAAGTTTCTCATATATATGAATATCACATTGGTGGGATTATTAACCTCTTTGAGGTTTTCACACAATAAATACTTTTTTATTGTGTCAATTGTTCATTATTAATTTATATACTTTGCTAATCAATTTCATATCTAAATCTTGTATATTGATTTATAAATTATATCATCTATGAGAGTCTTTGATACTAGTTAAGGATGACTTAGGAAGTCTTATATAGTTTGAAGATCTTTAATGATATATAGTTTATAGATAGTTAGGGAAGTGTGACATAAAAATGGTTTGAAATCAATATGAGTATTAATAAAACAATATTACTAATTTATAACTACTAGGATATAGATATGTTAATATTTAGATAATAGTGAAACACTTAGTATGCATGTTCCATTTTATAGTCTTGTAGGACCTTGAAGCTATAAGTATTTATCATAGTGATCAAATGAGGTCCTAAGAAGAGTAAAAAATTGAACTTATTTTGATCTATCCTACTTAATTGCATTGTTTTAATATTTTAAATGTCCATACTTGATTATGTATGCATACGCATATATGTTGGAAATATATTACTTGGATTAAAATTATGAATATCACTATAGTTATGGATTAAGTATATTGGAAATATTATTTGGTGTTATGATGTATAATTTATGGTGGATTTATAGTGAATGGATATGGAATAAGATTATAAAGTTGTTTTGTGATAATTTATACATTTCATGATTAAAATTTATAATAATGAAATTTGGTATAAAGTTGCATAAAATATAAAATACATTGTAGGTGTTTGAAATACATGGAATGTGTTATTATATATAATTAATTATGTATGGTCTTTCTATGAGTCATTCTCTATGATAAAGGATGATGAATAATTAAGGGTTGAATTCACATAACATTACTCATTATCTTTTATTTTATATGATGATACATACATTATGAGTATGGGTGTGTGTGAATTTGACTAAAAAAAGCTAGATACCTACAATGAAAATTTTGGACAATGTAATGTTATAGTTATATTCATTATCTATCTACTATCATCGTCTATATTTCATGCATATATGATGTCATATTGATATAGGATGTATCCATGGTTCGTATGACTACTAAATTAGAATGGGAAAGTAAAACACACTATTATTGATTAATTATTAATGTCTGCATCATTTTTATCTACACCTTCATGAATGGAAGGGTCACTCTTAGTGGGTATGAGTAATGGGGATGCTTAGTCTATGGTTGGAGGAAAAGTGCCCATATGATGTTCTCTCCCCTATTATGGTTGAATCTAGTTTACTATAGAGATATAATCATGACTATAATTTGTCATGATGTGTTATTTTATTAATGCATTATGTAAATTGACACTATTATATTATTTTATAAAAGTAGTTGAGTTTTTTAAATTAATTAGCATTTATTATACAAGTTTAAAGTGGTGGTTTCATTTATTTTTTAATATGTTATATTATACACTATTGTAGTTGAGGTTAAAATACTACTAAATTTGTACTTTAAAATATATAGTAGGAGATATTGTGCACTCTTATTGTATGTACCTCATTGTGAGTAATTAATACCATTTAATGCAATATTCTACATAATGTAAATTTTTATAACAAATGTCTCAAATTGTAAACTATAATATGTGGATGTGTGATTATTTATGTAGTATAAATATGTTTCCAAATAATATACTTAGTGCTTTAGTAATATGATTTATAATGGGGGAAGAATAGAGTAGATTTTAGTCAACCCTGAGGGATTGTAGCATGTGGTATCAAAATGGGATTAAAACACCCAAAAATTATGAGTCCACTAATGTTGATTTTTTATTTCTCTTTCATTAAGAGATAATGGTGTGTGGGAATATTATTGTGGAAGGAAATTCTAATTAAAATTCCCATCATGAAACTAATAATATGAAACTAAATAAGATACAAAATTTGACCAAATACTATCTATCCTAAATGAAACACATGATAGAGTAGTATCCCTATAGTATGAATTTCATTGGATATATGATAAAAATTATAAATAATATAGTATGAAGTAGAGAGTTGATATGGAAGATACTCAAGGACTGGAGTATGATGAGGAACAACAAGTTAAAAAAGCTCAATTAGATACAAAACTTATGAGAGACATGAAAAGGTAAACCCACTTAGCTTATATGGAACAATGTTGGGTGTTGAAGCTTAACCTTGGAATATGAAGATGGAAAAATATTTCAAGATTAAAAATTACTCTAAGATAACAAATGATATTTCATGATATTATCATTTTGTTAGATAAGTAGCTACTTGGTGGGCCAATAAGAAAATAGAATTAGGTCCTGATGCCCACATTCCCACTTAGAAGTATTTTTTATCTTGCTTATGGATCAGTGGCTACCAAAATTATATTTGACTTGAAATTGAATGAATTTCAATCTCTGAGATCAGGATAAATGTTACTAAACCCTTAACCTATAGTGTATCTATGGATGTTTGTGGTTGACTCGTGGCTTACACACATTCATATTATCTTGTTACATTTCTCTATGTTCTTAGTATGGTTGGCCTATGGAATAACCTTGGATAAGTAGAGTATATATAGGAGGTAGTGGTTAGTCTTTTATCATCATATTAAAAATTATGTTCTTATTACATTATTATGAAGGTTTCCCCCTTGAAGTGGCTTAGTCATAATATTCAAGTATTCTACTCTTTTATTCATAAAATTAGAATTATATTCACTTGTAATTATATTCTTAATTTTATGACATATAATTCTATTCTTAATTTTATGACATATAATTCTATTTTTATTACATTATTATGAAGGTTATCCCATTGAAGTGGCTTAGTCATAGCTTTGATTTAGGCAAGTTTTTATGATACATGTTTTTTTGGATATGTCATCCTGAGCACAAAAAGGCCAAAAAACCATAACTTGTGATCTAGGAGGAATTAATTTTTTTCATCACCACAATTTTGTTTGTGAGTTTTTGTTTTTAAATCTAGTAAAAAAAGTATTTTTATAAATTATTTTACCTTTTATAAATTATTAGTCATTGGATTCAGCTTTGTGAGATGATCACAATGGTATATTTTATTGGTAAACTTTTTTCAATCTAAAAATCTTCACCCTTGTGTACATTATCGATCATTGGATTCATCTTGGTGAGATGATTGTAATGATATCATCTATCAATAAAGCTTTTTTTAGGTAGCAACCATCATATAATTTGTGCATTATAGGGCCTAACATTCATGATCATGGGAAAAGGCAATAAATGCATAAAACTCCTCATAAAGACAACATGGAGTCAGAAACTTTTGATCCAAGGTTTTTGGATGTAGTTCAACAACTTAACTTAGAGTTTTAGGGCATGGTTTAGAAAGATGATCTTGATACAGTTAAAGGGGACCTCACAGGGCTAAGAGGGGACCTAAATAGCTTATGGGATCAATTGCAACAATCACTAGGTAACTACCCAAATTTTTAACTCAATAATTATAAAATAGCCCTACAACACTTTAGTTTAGTTCTTCTCCTCCAAACAATCACAAGACCAACCATGGTATGAAATCATTGTTGCCAAAAGTGTACCTACACAATTTTAATGGTAATGATCCACTCACATAGATTACCCAAATTAAAATTTTATTTGATCTACATCATACTCCCTATTCACAAAAGGTTGCCATGGCCTCTCTATATCTAAAACCTAAGCGATTTATTTTGTATCAGTAGTTGTGTGATCAAAAGATAAAGAAGGGTCTCTTAATTACCTGGATATATTTTTTGAAGATTTTTAACTCCAATATCATAATAATGTCTTAGAAAACTAATTAAAAAAGCTATACAAGTTATGCCAAATTGGGATGGTAAAATATGACATTCATCAATTTTAGAATCTCTCCTTATGTGTGGCATACATCACTAAGGAAAATATGACTGACCTATTTTTTATGTGGCTTAAAATATAGAGTCTAATTATAGGTTTGCATGTTTCATCCTAGTAATGTATCAAAAGTCATACCAAGGGCACATATGGATGAATAAAAATAATTGATAAAACAAATAACTTTTATTACTATGCATGAACACACCATCCCAACACCATCATTTCTACATCCTACTAGATTGACACCTCAAAAAGTTGAATAAATGTGTGAAAAAGGTTTGTGTTTTGGATGCAATAGAAAATGTATCAAAGGACATCTTTGTGCTAAAAATAAGTTATTTTACATTGAAGTCACCAATGAGGAGGAATATGATGATGAGGCTTTAGGTATATATTTGGAAGAACCTAAGGATAAATCTAAATATTCTCAACCTACTATTTCCTATCATGCACTATTAGGCATTAGTACTCCTCAAACTCTTAAAGTGGTGGCTTTCCTAAAGAAATAGAAGGTGATTATGTTAATTTACTCTAGGATTACACATTACTTCATCAACATTAATTTGGATACTCATTTGAACTATTTAATTTACCTAGCTCTAGAATTTTAGTTCATGATTACAAATGGGGTATAGTCCACTATTCTATAAAATGTCATATCATTAAGCTTTTTATGGGAGACTAATTTATAGATTACCTTATGTTTTCTATTCCCATGGGGGGAGATGACATTATTTTAGGAGTGAAATGGCTCACCACTTTGGGCACTATTGAGATGAAATTTTAGGAATTATTTATGAGGTTCCCTTTTAAAGGAAGGATATTTGAATTGTGTTTATTATAAGCTAAATATATATAACTGGTTAGTTCCCATCAAATGATTAAAATTATTATAAAAGTGTAAAAGGATTTATTACATGAATATTTTACCTAGAGGTTTAACCAACTAAGGAGTTTACACATCTTGATCTATAAAGGGTGCTAAATGACCATTTTTTTATGATATGCTAAAAGGACTTCATCCTAGTCTTGAACATTATCATGCCATCAAGCTCATTCTGATAAGTACACCACCCAACATCAAACCCTATAGGTATATTTATACCTAGAAGAGTGAAATTGAAAATATGATGTAGGATATGTTGAAGGCATGAATCATCTGACATAGTCATTGTGAATATTATTCCTCAGTGTTCATGGTGTAGAAGAAGGATGATATTTAAAGGATGTGTCTTGAATATATAGATAAAAAAAGTACACCATCAAAGATAATTTTCCTATTATAGTAATTGATGATTATATAAATAAATTGCATGGTGTTATTTTTTTACCAAGTTAGACCCTCACTTTAGTTATCATCAGATTCACATTCATGATGAAGACATACCTAAAATATATTTCATAACTCATGGACATTATGAATTTATGGTCATGTCTTTTGGTCTCATAAATGCACCATATACATTTTAGAGTTTGATGAATACTATTTTTAGACCATTTTTGAGAAAGTTTGTATTAGTGTTTTTTGATGATATCCTCATCTATATAAAAATTAGGAAGATGATTTTAATCATGTGAAATAAGTACTTTTAGCTATAGAACAACATAAAATTTATGCTAAAAATTTAAAATGTGTTTTTGGTATCCAATAAGTGGATTAATTGGGTCATATTGTTTCATATGTAGGAGTGAAAGTTGATCTTAAGAAAATTCAATTGATGATGGAGTGGAAAGTTCCCAAGACCCTCAAAAACCTTCAAGGATTTATGGGACTAACTATTTACTATTATAGGTTTATCAAAAATTATGATAGAATTGTATCCCCACTCACCCCTTTGTTGAAGAAATACTCCTTCTAATGGACTGATTTAGCTATCAAGGCATTTGAATAGTTGAAAATGGCTATATGCACAAATCTATTTTTGCCTACTCTTAATTTTTTTTAAACTTTTGTTGAGGAGTATGACATATTGGGATATGTCATAGGGGATATACTCATGAAATTAGGTATACCATTATGACTTGAAATTTTCTAATTGAAGGATAAAATAGTCTTAAACCAATATATGAGAAAAAGATGATGGAAATTTTGCATGAATGAAGCAATAGATACCTTATTTTATGGGTCATCACTTTTAGGTAATGACTAATCATGATAACGTCAAATATTTTTTAGATCGACAATTTTCATTTAAATAAAAACAAAAATGGGTGACTAAAATGTTAGGATATGATTTTAAAATAATGTATAAAAAAGGAAAATAAAATGTGGTGGTAGATGCCCTCTCTTGATGGGATGAATTAGTTGATGCATTGTTATGCACCATGACCATGTGGTAGGTAGATTGGCTTAAGGAAGAAAGATCTGAATGGGAGAATTATAGTGCTACCAAAGATTTGATTCAAAATATCCATCAAGGTTCTGAAAAATATACAAAATTTACATAAAATGGGAACACATTATGGTATAAAGATAAATAATACATTTGTAAGTATTCTCTCCTCAAACATAAAATTCTTTAGGAACTTCATGTCTCTCCATTTAGAGGTCATTATGGATTTTTGAAAACATATCATATAATCAAAGAAGATTTATTTTGGGAAGGAATCAAAGGGGATGCCCAAAAATATGTGTATGAATGCATGATATGTCATCAAAATAAAGGTGTAAGCATTAAGACTCTAGGTATTTTTCAACCTTTATCCATCCCTAGCTAACATTGGGAGGATATTTCCATGGATTTTATTACGAAGTTAACACATTATAAGAATAAAATTTATAGCATGGTAGTTATAGATTAAATCACCAAGTATACTCATTTTTATTCCTTATCACATCCATTTTTTGTTATTATGGTAGCTTTTCTTTCTCAATATAATTCAAAAATTTCATAGTACTCCAAAGATCATTTTAAGTGACCGAGTTCCCATTTTTAATATTAATTTTTAGACTAAATTATTTTCATGTTTGGGTACCCATTTGTCTCATATCTCATCCTATCATCCTCAATATGATGGATAGATAGAGGTAGTCAACAAATGTCTAGAAGGGTATCTTCATTATTTTGTTTCTGATAAATAGGACAAATGGGTTCATTGGTTGCCACTTTTGAATGGTGGTATAACACTTCTTTTCAAACTTATTCTAATATGTTTCCCTTTGTGGCATTGTATGGGTATCAAACCTAATCCATCACTTCATTTTTGATAGTAAATCCTAATTTTCAAGCTATTAAGGAACACATTTAACATCAATAAGAGGTGTTAGTTAGTCTGTAAGATAATTTAGTAATGGCATAAAATAGAATGAAGCAACAAGTAAATCAACACTACAGTGAGTAGCATTTTATTAGAGGTGATTAGGTCTTTGTGTTTTTATATCCATATAATCAAATGTCTCTAAAGTAGCATAAAAATTATAGAAATTTTTCACTTAAGTATTATGTCCCTTATCATATCTTGTATAAAATTGGTAATGTGGCTAACAATCTAGAATTACCTCCATCCACTGACATACATCTAGTCATGTATCTTGCATGAATAAGGTAATCAGACGTAGATTTTCCATTGATACTAGTTTACCTAAATTACTTGAAGATGGAAAAGTAATTTTAGAGCTTGAATAAATCCTTCACATGTGTACTAACCAAATATATATTAGAGCCATTAAGGAGTATTTGATCAAATGGAAGAACATGCATTCTGAATATGCAACATGAAAGGATAAAGCACTCCTACAATAAAATCCTAGTTTGATTTAATATTGAGTAAAATTTTGTTTGAAGAGGATTGGCATGTTATTCCCTTAACCTATATTATATTTAGGGATATGTGTGGATGACTTGTGGCTTATACACTTTCATATTATCTTGTTACGTTTCTCTATGTTCTTAGTATGGTCGTCTTATGAAAGAACCTTGGATAAGTAGAGTATATATATGAGGTAGTGGTTAATATTTTATTATCATATTGTGATTTTTTTTTATTATTTCATTATTTTGGAGTTTTCCCCCTTAAAGTGGCTTATTCATAATATTCAAGTATTCAACTCTTTTGGAAATTATTGTTATGAATATATTTATTCTAGTCTTAATTCTATGATATATAATTATATTTTTATGAATAATCTACGTAATTTCATTACAAATGTCAATAATAAAGTACTTTGAATAATTCACTATGATCCTAAAATGTGTTCCCCAGTATTAGATAGATGACCTCTTTAGAATTATCAAGTTAATAATGGGGCTTAAACCTCATATTGGATGTGAAATGGTTGTTCATGGACAAAATATAATAGATCAAGTTTTAAATAAGGTTGTCAAAAAATAAAAAAGTTAAAATATCTTTTAGAGATCAAGGACATGCACTAAAATAAGTGTGGTATCCTTAAACCTACTTTCAAAAAATAATGATAATTGGAAGTATGATATAAATTCTAAGAGCAAACTTCATAGTCAAAATTAAAGGCATAAGAAACTTGGCAATGGTTTCAAGGAAGTATCCATGAAATTCAATCAATATGAAAGGAAGGGACCACTTTGTGGTTATTTTAGATGTAGAGGGGATCACTATGATTAAAAATCTCCTCAGTGGAAGGCAATAAAAAAATTACAATAATCCTTCTACATCTTTGAAAGAAATCTTATAGCAACAAATTATGTATTTATTGATAATATTCACATTGATTTCCAAGCCTATTCCATTTAGATATCAAATACCTTGTTTGGGAATCATATTTACATTTTCATAACTACTAGAGACATTGAATGGTTGATTTCACTTAGTATTCTAAAAAAAATACCTAGGAAGGCTCATCATATGAAAAATGTTTGGTCAATGAAATACATGAATGAATCTAAGGCCAAGGTGGAAAAATGAATTATAGAGTTAAATGTGATACTACCTAAATTCATCATGATAATAGATTTTTATGTATCCCCAATAAGATCATATGATGTGATACTAGGAGTGAATTGCATTTACAAACACAAAGCAAATGTCAATTGTTTCTCTAAGAGGGTTGAGTACTTGGATGATTTTGAAAATCAAGCCCAAATACAAAGTGAAAATAAAGAGTATAAATTGAGACAAATTTGAAAAATTTAATTAAGGCCCAACAAAATGGATGGTAGGTGTTCCTAATCTAGGTTGATGAAATAGAAAAAACCAAAGATCCTACCTTTGAAGACTATCCCATTTTATAGTATTTTTAAGATGTTTTTCTAGAGTTTTCAGGTTTACCTCCCTAAATGGAATTCCAAATAATGATTGACATCATTCTAGGTTCATATCCTCAATATAAGGATCCCTATAGGATGATTAAAATATATTTAATCAAGTTAAAGGCCTAACTTTAGGAAATGTTGGATAAAGGGTTGATTTGAATAAGTGTTTCACCATGGGTTGCACCAGTGGTGTTTTTAAAGAATAAGCATGGAAATATTTACCTATACATAGATTATAAGATGTTGAAAATAAAAATCATCAAGAACATATACCCCTTACATTACATTGATGACCTCTTCAATAAAATTTGAGATGAAACAATATTTTTTAATATTGACCTAAGAGTAATATACCATAAATTAAGGATCTAAGAGGAAGACATTCCTAAAACATCATTCATAACGAGATATGGGTGTTATGAGTTCACAATGTTCCATTTTGGGATAAGCAATTCCCCTAAAATAATCAAGAATCTCATGAACGAGTGTTAAGGTATTACATTGATCAGTTTGTTCTTGTTATCCTTGAATACATTCTGATCTATTCCAAAAATAAATAACATATTGATAATTTGTGTCCTATTTTACAATGTTTGCATGAGTATAGGCTCTTCAAGAAATTTTCAAAATGTGATTTATTTCAAAAAAAGATTTAATACCTAGGTCATATAATTTTAACATATTAAATTTTAGTAGATCTAATAAATACTAGACCCTTCTTGGAATTACTAGCACCCAAGAATGTGAATGAAATTTGTAGCTATATGGTATTTATAAGATATTATAGAAAATATGTACCAAATTTCAAAAAAATAGATAACGCAATCACTTACTTGTAGCATAAAGATATGTAATCACTTAAAAGTGACACTTGAGTGATAAGAGTGATACTTGAGACCACTTATCCCTATCTTAGACATAGACCTATCTTGGGGCCTATTTTCACTCTTATCCAGCCTTTGTATGGGCTATAAGAATCCCTAGTAATCCCTAAAGTAGTCTCAGACCCTCATTCTTGTATGCTAGCCATTTGTGCCTTAGGTTATGCAACCCAGACATTAAAACCATACTAGGGATAGTAGTACCACATGGAACTAGTGTCTGAATATTAGTGTTATTATCATTTCCCTCTTTTTTCCATAAATGGATATCTTTTCAAATATTATACCTCCTAAGGTCAACCTAGATCTCTTTTAAAACCCACACAAGCACTATAATAGTATAAATACATTGAATTTATCTCTTTATCCACTATATGGAAATGAGATGCAAATTACATATGCAAACTAAAATAAATTATGTATAATTAAGTTTATCAATCCTTATTCTACCCTTCTTCTATATACTACCATTTATAGTGTTCCTAAGATCAGATTACTCAAATTTCTCATTTCAAGCACATTCAAAGTACTCAATTCAACCATCATACTACCTTTAATTTCACTTTTAAAAGCACTTAGGTAGGGATATATACATTGGTATTGATTCCTCTTCAAATTATTGGTATGTAGACAACTCTCATCAAAGTGGGGTGTTGAGGATGTCCAACATACCCCACTAACAAATACACTTACTACTTGTATCAAATGGATGCCTTAACAACATGGAGGATTAGATTTTACTCACAAAATCAATCAAAATAAGTCATATATAGGGTTTTATAACTAATGAACATAGGAATAGGCTTGATAGACCTAGATATAGGTGCACCCATAAGCTCAAAATAGTCCTACATAAAGGACACTAGTATCAAAATAGGGTCACTAGTGACATATGATGCCATTTTCCAATTAAGGTGTTATTATATAGGAGATGTATTGACACCTGGATCCTATTTACAACACTCAAACCAACCTTTGGCTCAGTTTCTAGCCTCTAGATCATCTATCTCAGTCATTTTATAGATAAATTCTCATTTACATTATTTATTGTTAGTTTTAGAAAGGTCAAATTTAGTCAATTCTAAAATAAATCATAGATATATTTATTTCATATTTCTACCTTAATTTATTATACTTGAATCTTTAATAACATAATATTTACATACACTAAGCCTAAAAGGTTAAAACATTTGGTGAAACTGAATTACTTCAAGTACATTATTTTAAAATCCTAGTGCACTATTATGGTTTCCCTTCTTTTTTATAGTATCTCATCAATTTTAAGTTTGTATCCTATCATCATGATTATCATGATGGATGCCATTTTCTACTTTTTGGTATAAATCTTTATGGGTTTTTTAGCATGCTTATAACCCACCATTCATAGAAAAATGCACATGGATGTCACTCCTCTCATAAATCATGTCAAAGCTCAACTTATTTTACACATTAGTCCTCCCTCTTATGAATCTCATTCTTATGAGGATAATTGCTACATGGATCACTTTGAGTTACCTATGGTTACTAGTCAATAATTTAAGGCTTAGAGGACTCATTTTGTTGTACCTCTACCTAGATTGGTTTATTATCTTCACTCTCATCCTACCTCTACTACTCACCATTGGAAAATAATAGATCCCATGGTTTGAGTTATTACTAGATGGAATAGGGTGCCTCCCTAGCCTATACAAGAACACCATCATACCACCATCCTTCCTTGTCCCCATCACACTACAATAGGACCTAGAGATTAGCACAAAGAATTTGATATTGTGTATCAATTGAGAAACATGATGGCTAATATATCCATATTGGAATTACTTTAACATGCAAATATTTTCAATTACATTCTTTTTCAAACACTCAATCATACATTTTTACCTCATGACGTAGAACCAACTTGATTTTCATCATGAACACTATTAAGGACATTAAGGATGTTGTATATTTTTACAATTAGGATTTGTCATCAGAGTTTGTTAATTTTCATAATTTACCACATTTTATTTAGGCACAAATCAATACCATCACTATTAAATGAGTTCTAATTGACAGTGGTTTAAGCTTAACATAAGCAACCTCAAATTTCTATAGACTATGGGGATTTTTATAATATCCATTCAAAAGACATATAATATCAGAGGTTTTGATGACATTACTAGATAAACATTGGGATATACTACATTGGATATTAGGGTTGGGCCAAAAACTCTACCTACATATTTTTGGGTAATTCCTACTAATTTGCATTACAACCTATTAATTGGGTGGATTTGGATACATGTTATAGAGGCCATACCTTATATCTTACATAGATGCATCAAATACTTACATGATGGATACTTGTACACTTTCCTATACGATAATTAATCATTTAGATATTACAAAGTCATCAAGTATACTACCTTGAGTACATCTTTAGATGGGACACCTCATTTTCTTATAGAGTCCCCACCTCACAAGATTCTAATTGATAAGATGCATAAATGTGAGGTTATATAATCTATAAAGATTATTCCTACACCTCATTCATATCTTCTTACACCATAGTTACCATAACCCATGATGGAGGAGGACCTTTCCATAGTATATGTATCCCTACCCAGGGTAGATGATGAGATTCTAATAGCACAATAAATATTAATTTTTAGCTTAGAACAAGTATACATCCATAACTTTGGTACATATTATCAAGCCATCATAGAGGTTAATCCAACACCTATTGACATTGATGACTATTTATGTGGATTAAGTTTCACACCAATGGGATTAAGAGAGTAAAAATATGATTTTAAGGCACTCATACTTTTTTATACACTAAAAACATAACTATTTCATAATCCTATATTTATAAGATCCCATACTCAATTATAGTCAGTGTTATATCCCTCCATTCATGAAGTATGTATGGTTACATATATGGATATGGACCCATTTATAAAAATTTAGGAAATAATTTCATAGGATAGACTACACCAGATTCTATATATATTACTTGATATAAGATTAATGATATTACCAATAATTTTCCATAGATCTATCATCAAATTGTCACAACAAGAAGGTCAACCATTTTCTAATTTTTATAGACTTACAGGACATGATACCAATACATGCTCAACATTATTGCATAACTTGAATAATTTTAAGTCTTAGAGCACCATTCAAATTATATAGCCTCCATCTCTACAAATATATTCACCATGATAGAGTCATCATCAACATAGATACTCATGGAGTGATCCATTAACTATACATATTTTTATTGTAGATAAATACATCCCCCATGTGGCTATAGATGAGGATTTCAATTGTAATATTTGTAATTTGACATTTTTATATCACATAGGCTATTAGGAAAATGAGATACACCATGAATTACATTGGAAGGATTCCATTAGATGTATCACACTACTAGTCTCACATGGTCCCAAGGTAGCCAACACATTATTCTTTATCATGATCAAGGACACTCATATATAGGTTACACTTAGTAGTACATGGTTAGACATGATGGATGCCACTATTGGTTAATTAGATAGATGTTTGAAATTTAATCATGATAGACACATGGTTCACATTTTACATGATGCCATAGATGAGAACCATGGGTTTCATATAGATACTCCATAGTACAATGTGGTTTATCTTAGGACTATATGAAAGATATCTGACATAGTAGAGTAACATGCTCTTCAGATGCACATAATCTAGGATAATGCTAAGGATAAGGATCCAATGATACATATATAATGATATGATGATCATAATGATGAATACCTATTTGAGTTTAGATAGATCCAATATCTGACATTGGATGACCTCCAACCTAATCCACCTTTTGATTATCCACATCCCATGGATGTGATCTTGGGTCTATAAAGACATTACATTTTGGTTACACACTATCTCATTTATTTAAAGTATTTACCTAGACATACTTTCCTTATTTATTTATCCTTGTATATAATTTCATTTTTTCATGTTGTGTGTACATATATTATATCTATAAAATACAAAAATAATACAATATTTCAAAACATAAAATTAAAAATTATATACATTATCATTTTTACATTTATTATATTTACTTGACACTACATATGCTACTATCTTAGTATAATTAGTTTTATCATACATACATGCTTCAATTATTCTTGTCAAGTTCTTGTAGATTGATACAAGACTTATGTTTACTACACTAATATATATTTGTTATGATATATCCACTGGGGGAATATGTATAGAGACATAGGTTCTTTATTTGACACATTAAACCATTTGAGGGCACCCTATATATAGTTAAGATTACCAGGTTATAACTTTCTATACTCTAAATCACAAATTTAGCATTTTTATATCTTGATATTGATCATGCTACACTCACTCATATCTTTTGTCAACCAATACTACTTTAGACTCATTATATGTACATATTGGTTCTTAAATAGATTTATATTACATGTTCATGCATATTTTTATTTCTATTTTTCCTAGTTTAGATTTGATCATATATCTATACTTCTATTCAAGGGAATTTTAATATGCCATTGTTCATTGATTCTATTGCAACTTTTTTCATAGTATGTATGCTTTGGACATGTGCCCATGAATTTGTGTGTTACATATTGATTATTTATGTGGACATTTAAACATTTCCTTTTATGTGGCTTTAATCCAAATTGCTTTTTGTTTGTGTATGGATACATTTGAACATGTTTTTGTATGTATTTCTTTCTCAAAATTAGTGACATGTGCCCATATACCTTGTATTATGGCCCTTTGGCCTAATTTTTGTGCCTCATGTGTGTTGTATGTATGATTTATTATTAAATGACACTTATATCTTGCTTGTTACACACTCTAATTTTAGATTTCATGAGGGACCTCATGCATCTCCCCTTCCTATTTGGGTGTTGTGATGGACATCATTCCCCATCACCCTAGATATCTACTTAGTTATTACTTAATTTTATTGTTACATACATTTTTATATCTACCTTGATAATAATGTAAATTATAGACATAACATAAATCACACATTACAAACTTATGCTCAGAGTATCTTATAGCCTAATGTTATGTATGCACAATATATTATATTATTACACACATATCATATATGCTTTGGCTAACGTACATATCATAGAAATTTTTATTTTGAGGATAGTTATTACATAGGTTCAACAAATCCCCTAAAAAGAGGGGGAATTCATAGGGATTTATCATAGAGATCAAGATCTCATAATTCACTCACAATGCATTTTTTAGCACATAGGCTCAGATTATAGAAATCAGACTCAGGTAAACAAAGTGGGAAACAATGACACAAAGATTAGTTATAATTGCATAAAAGTCATAAAATT
>JARHVA010006005.1:475000-522500 GCA_037957365.1 Torreya grandis
GGTGATAGATGATGATAGATTTGATAAGAAATAAGGAAATATAGAACACTCACATGTGCAATTATGATTACTTTTTTATGTCATGTTTGCCTAGTGTGTTATTATTTTAATAGTCATATGCATGTATAATTATTCAATGATTATTTTTTATTTTGTTAGTGATTATTTGATATGTTGAGTTAATTTTTTAGAGCACTTAGTTTTGTTAATAACAAATCATATTATTTTGTTGTGCATGCATGGTTACTCTCGATGGTTTTTTGTTGATTCTTTGAATTTTTTGATTCATTTATGCATGTATTGACTTATGAGAGAAATAACCTTTATTGAATTAAGTACATGAGTTCATTTAATCACACATAGTATCATTTGATTCATATGTAGGTTTTTTTCCTACATATTTGGGTTTCAATGGTTATAACATGTGTTTGCATTAAGAAGAATATAAAAAATCCTTTTTGAGGTCCTTAGACCCTAAGGATACTTTATACCTTATGGCACACTTAAACACATTCAAAAGTTAGTATGTTTTGTAAAAATGTTTGCATGGGTATATGAAGGCATTTTACTATGTAACTATTAAATGATTAAAATATTATTGTCATTGGTTTTGGAAAAAACATGATTAGGGATTAGAATTCATGAGATATTACTTGAGTATTATTATTTTGAGAAGAGGAATGGAGAGTAGTTGGGGGATACTAAATGGATATTTTGTGCACATTATTCCTTGTGAAAACCAAGAAAAAGGTTTGCCTAAGGATCATGGCATGTTCAGGATAAGGGTGAACTACCATTTGGAAAAGAGGACATATAGCAATAATGGTGGCCAATGAGGAACTAGTAGATAAAATAATTCAAGGTTTAGCAAAGGATAAAATATAGGTAGAAGAAAGAATAAAAAAACATGGGTTTGAAAGGGATTCTTGCCTTCTAGTTTATATATCAAAGAAGTAATGAATTTCTTGATCTAGATTTATTTGTAACACAAAATAAAATGTGTTTGTTGAGTGCCATTGCATTTTATATCTTGTTGGCTAAATAAATAAGCAAACCCTTTGTATGAAATATGTTACATTAGAGATTAGTGGCTAGGAAATTATCAATAGGGTTTCAATTTAATAACTCTTATCTAATATTTATTAGGTTTCTTTTCTATGGAAAATGGCGATTAAAAAATCTTAGGATTTAATTTTTTTATGATGTTTAAATTGTTTTTTTTCTATAAAATTTTCTTTTCATGTTCAATGTACAAATTTTTATTTATAAACCCCTCATTATGGTATTAGGGCTAAGCATCCACCCTTACCCTCAAGGCCATAATGGAGTTCTTACCAACCCTATTATACTCTCCAAAAATAACACTATTTAATGAGGTTATAGAAGAGTTAAATATAGATTAGGTAATTGTAACTCTATTTTTTTGATCTATGAGTATGATGGCATCATCAGACACCACATAAAAGTGTTTACAAGTGTATTTTGATGATGGTAGAAACAACCACATATATGACTAAATATCAGTCTCATTTAACTTTATATGTTAACAAGAACCTACAATTTTATTTTTATAAACCTACAAGGTTAAAATCACTTATTAATACCAAGTTATTATGTGTAAAATAAATAACTAGTTATATTTACTAAGACATTGATAATAAGTTATATTTTTTGGAAAACTCCATAGTATGAATAGTGGAACCTAACATTTATATATAGTTTTAGAATCATTTTTTATTTCCTATTATTTTATTTTATGTTATTTTTTTTGTTTTGCCTTAATTTCTCAAAACTAATTATTCACCCATTGCACTAGTCTGACTTGGATAATTAATCATTAAGAAATGGTGTCTAAGTGAGTTTCAGTTATAGGTATATATGGTTTATTTCTCCTAGTCATTAACTACATGCTCAAGATATGACCCATATGGATAGTTATCCCTTTATTTATTCTACCATAAAATATGAAGGGATATAGATACTTAATTATTTTCTTAATGCATTTGTTTAATAGTGGTAGTGGGAACTTGAAAATAAAACTAGTCTTAAATAATTATTAGTTTTAAATGAATGGTATTGACTATTTATGGCTATGTAATTATAAAAATAATCATAAAATTGGAATGTATATATGGATAATACATGGATGCTTACTTTAATAATGGGAAGGTCTTAAAATTATAATTGTATGAGTGAATGTTAGGTTAATTATTATGATTTTGATTGTGTTAAGTTGTAGGTGAAAAGATAATAAAATATTTTTCATTAAGTTGAATGTATTTTTAATTTACATTTGAATATTTTAATTAATTTTTACATTCACTGCACTCAATATAAGGTTTTAACATTATTTGAGAGTCATTGATAATAGTTAAGGATGGCCTAGGAATTATTATATAATTAGAAGGTCCTGATTGATATCTAGTTTAGAGATATTTGGGGTAAGTGTGACTTAGTAATGGTTTGACATCAATATGATTATTAATATAATAATATTTCTAGTATTTATCTACAAAGATTTATATACGTTAATATTTAGATAATATTGAATCGCTTAGAATGCATGTTCCATTTTGTGGGCTAGTAGGACTTTGAATCTATAGATATTTATCATAGTGATCAATTAGGTTATTAGGAAAACTTATAAAAAGGAACATGTTTTTATCTATCCTATTTGATGTCATTATTTTAATATTTTAAATATTGATACCTAATTTTGTGTGCATATGCATATATGTTAGAAAACTACTACTTAGAGTACAATTGTGAATATCACTATAATTATGGATTAATTTTATTGGAAATATTATTGAGTGTTGTGATTTATAGTTTATAGGTAATTTACTATGAATTCATATGGCATAATATTATAAATTTATTTTGTGACAATTTTTACCACTCATGATTAAAATTTATAATGTTGAAATTTGGTATAGATTTGGATAAAGTATATTGTAGTTGCTTAGAATTCTTGGAATGGTCCCTCTATATATTTTGTTTTATAATTTCTATTTATGAGTCATTATCTATGATAAATAATAAGGAGCAATCAAGGGTGGCCTTCACATAATAGTACTCATTATTAGTTATTATATAAGATGACATATGTGATAGGAGTATGAGTGTGTGTGGATTTGAATCAATAAATTTCTAATATCCATAATGAAAAAATTAGGAAAAGTAATTTTTTTATACATTATATACCCACAATACCTTCTAGATTTCATGAATGTGTGATGTCATATTCATAGATTACATGTACATGGTGTGTATAACTATTTCATGTGAATAGTAAATTGCAACACATTATTTTGGATTAATTATTAATGATTGCATATTTTTTATCTACACATTCATTGATGGAATGTCCACTATCATATTAAGTATTGATGGTGACCATCAATTTGTAGTTTGATTAATATCACCAAAATGATTTTATGTCCCCCCCTTATAGTTGAATTGAGTTTACTGTAGAGATATACTCATGACTATCATTTGTAGTGATATGATATTATATTAATGAATTATTAAATTGACACTATTAGATTATTTTGTAAAATAAGTTGATTTTTTGAAATTAATGAGAATTTATTATACATATTTACAATGATGGTTGTATTTATTTCTTAATATTTTATATTATACATTATTGTAGTTGAGTTTGAAATAATTCTTGAATTTTACCTTTATAATTACATTTGGAACCATTTCATAGTCTAATTTTATGTACCTATTTATGAGTAATCATTTTTATTTAAGGCAATATTATTGATAATGTATACTATTTTAGAATATATCTTAAATTATAACTATAAGGATGTGGTTATGTGTTTTACTATGGAGTATAAATATGATATAAAATACAATAACTAATTTTTTATATTATTTCTAATGGGAAAAAATTAGAGTAGATTTTAGTGAACCTCAAGGGTTTGTAACAGATTCAGTAGACTTACCAAGGGGATCACTTATCACAAAACATCAATGGATATGGTTACAAATCCTCTAGGTAATAAATATAATGAAATAAAGCTAACTAGGTATTCTAATATTAAAATTAATCTAATATAGTATTGTCAAGATAGTAACAAAAACAAGGGGGATGGTTAAAAATAAACTAAAATGGGCAAGGAATCATTTTAGGAAAATTATGGCCTATGTACCTAAGGTGCAAAATGAAAATTTTAGAAAAACCTATAGTCAAACTATATATAATTATAAAGGATATACAAAAAAAGATTTATACGTTAATTCAAGATAGTAATAACAAAACTTCTCTCTAGAAAATACAATAGTTAGGGTTATAATATACTTACCTTGGAAAAGACATGTGAAGACTCAATTTCCCCTTGGATAATATTCCTTTACAAGAGATTATTGTGGTTTTAAGGATCATAAAGGTAGAATCAAGATCTAGGATAAAATGACTCCTATTACATCCAAACTTCTATAATATGCATTTTTTTCCCAATGACAAAATCTAGGTAATGGCTTCTCCAAATGTATACTTAAGCATAATTATGAGAAATGACAATGAAAAAGTGAATGTTACTCTCATAGGATTGAAATGGAGACTTTTATTTATAGTTGTGAGTGATCCTAACCCTTCCTAATGTTTTAACAAACACCCTCAACCAACCTTGATGTAGTTGAAAATATGACAGTTTATCCTCAAACTAGGTCAGTCAAGGTTGATTTAGTTACAAAGAATATATTGTAACATTTGGAATATATCAACCTAGGATATCTTAGTTTGAAATTTAATATGATTTAGGAAATCTATATCAAATTGAGATGATATAGTAATAAAATATGGGTATCAATATAGTGAGGGTTTATAAGGGGGAAGATTTCTTAGGGGATCAAGTCTGAGGGAAATTTAGTGTATGTTGGCATGATATATATAAAAAATATCTCTCATGAAGTATGATTTACCTTCCCATACCTTTACTAGTGCACACTTTGATGTGTGAACTCAAGGAGATTGAAACTTGACAAGTTGTTGAAAGAGAGAAAGTGTCAATAAATGACAAAGTATTAAAATGTGTGTGTATATAAGATGACTATATGGATCTAAAAAATTCTTTCAAATTGTATAGTTAATTTCATATGTAAATCAAATTAAAATGTGTTGAGTCGAGTCTTGATGAAAAAAATGAGGAATGATTAAGGTCTAGACTTGGAGATCATTATAGTGGTGACCTTGAATATGAATGGGTATAATGATAGGATTATCTTGCATGTGTTATTACTCTTCAAGTACATTGAGTTAGTAAATTATGAGATGGGGAATGGGATTATAATTAAAAACCTTGTTTTTATGTTCTTGATAAATGTCATTTGAATGTTTCTACCAAGAATTGTGGATCTAGCCTTGGGAAAGATACCAACTCTAATGAGGTATAAACATTATAAAAGTATCATGAAATTTAGAAAGATAATTATGTGACTAATTTCCTAAGCATATAAATTATGTGAGAAATGGTATGGAAGATGTAATTCTTTTTCTAGATGTTTATAAGTAATGTTTAGGCTTGTACTCATCTTCATAAGGGTTAGATGGTTGTATATTTAGATGTTTTTGGAAATATTTTGTAAATAAATAAAACTAAGTTAATTTATAAACATGAAATTACATTGAAATGATTTAAATGAAAGGATAAAATTAGATGAATTAAATACTACTATTTTTGTTCTTTTTAAATATATTTTGATGCATGAAATACTAAAACATAATATTAAGCTAAGGATACAAGTGTTTATTTTATACTTTTCTAGATGCAATATTTTAGCTACATGTGATATAAATGAAACCTTTTTTTTTAATTTACTGAACATGAATGATTGAAACCATTATACAACTAAAACATTCTAATATGAAAATGAAAATTATATCCAAACCCTAAATAGTAAAACTTCCAAGTACTTACAAAAAATTGTGAATGCAAGCTAAAAAGGTTTTTTTTATAATTATTTATATAACTAAATGATCTAATATAAAATAACTAAAAATCAAAGTTTTGATTTTCTAATTTATGACAATGTTCTTTTCTTATACATATGAATAAAATCATATCTAAAATGCAAGTTTTTCCTTTATTTAGGTTGTCAAGTTTTTTGTGTGTGAATGCTTGATATAACACTAAAATTAAATTATATTAATTAGTTGTAAATAATAATTGAATCTAATTAATATAACCTTAGTTTTTATGTAAACTACATGCTTTATACTATTTCTACATGTAAGCAAAATTGAAAGATATATACTATTTTTTTGGTGTAAAAGGAAGAGAGGAGAAGAGTTTCTTTTATGTTTTATAAATATGAATTTTAGTATAATAAATAGATAAATATAATATAAGTTAATATAATAAATAATTAAATAAAAAATAAAAATAAAAACCCTCAACTTGATCAATGGTGATGACCAACCAAAGGCAAAGATTGTTGTTGTGAGTATATTATCCTCAGGTATGTTAGCTCCTTATTTTATCAATCATAGCTCTTGGAACTATCAGACAAGAGGATGTAAATAAAATAAATCAAGAGGGGCAAAATATTATAGAAAATTATAATTTAAAAATGGACAGACTAATCCAAAAAGACAAAGAATCAATTGTAGATTCATGTATTCTCCTCTCCAAGCTTACATAAAACAACATGAAGATAATCACAAATCAAATAAAAGACTCCAAAATTAAAATTTGGAAATTAAGGGATCTATACAACTCAAAATATCCAATCTATGATTTAAATATCATATCCATAAACTTAATGAATAATATATACTTATAAGGGAATAAAGAGGTTACATGTGATGTTTTAACTAGAGCTTGAACCAATTTTAGAAGGGATAAGAGAGATAGGATTTGATAAATATAAATTTAGGGATAATTTGGTACATCTAAGACTTTAAAACAAGATAAAATAAGAAATAAAATTGATCAAAAGCATGAAAAACACATGAAAATTGAATTCTTAAAAGTTAAATCTAAAAACCCATAAATGGTGATAAAACTACCCCCTTGTGTAGGTGGTAACACAAAAAACCACCATGTTTAACTATGAAAACATTATAATCAAAGATAATAAAAACATGATAAATAAATAAAATTCCACCTCTGTAACACTTTCATCATGTTGGTTTACAAAATCACCATGGAGAAAATGTCATGGAAGGGGTAGTTTCTTCATGGAGACTGGATACCAAATCATGGGGACTAACAGTTCCATCACATGAAAAAAATAAGTCCAAAGAACTCTAAAGAATTGAATTAAAGGATTCAAATGGTGTTTAGTAGGTATAAAAAACATAATGACTAAGATAAGTTCATGTTTGAACATATATAGAGGTGGATGTCCTTATACTATCATTGGATCTTTTGGAAATGTTACACCATGGAACTTTTGGGTGCATATAATATCATGATCTTTTTTATTATTTTAAAAACTAAAATTTTATTAATTATTTATATAAAAATAAAATAAGAGACCTTAGGTTATAGGATTTAAGTTTTTTTTAACTTAAAAAATAATTATAGAAGTAGAGATGGAGTTATTTTATTTTGTTTAATCCATGAACAAACTCAGAAAGTTCTTAGAAGTTTTCACAAAGGTAGCCATTATGGGTATTTTTCATTAAAAACTAAAATATAAAAAATCATGTATGTCATATATTATTTTATAACCTTGTTTAAATATTTTTTAAAGTTAGTCAAGTGATGTATGTTGTGCCAACTATTTACTAGTAGAGATGGGTTGCCTGCAATGCCTTTAAATCTTATTATACCTAAGAAACCATTCATAAAATGGGATATTGATTTCTTTTCTAATATCCATCTTCCATATTCAATTGGTCAATAATATATTTTTGACTACTACTGACTATTTTACTAAGTGACCAAAATCTATAGCCTTAAGAAGTTTTGTTACTACTAAAGTTATTTCCTTATGAGATAATTTCATATAATAGACATCAATTTATTTATAATTAATATTTAGAGTTTTAATGTCATTATTCTATTATTTATAGTCATTCATCCAAATATTTTACTCAATGAAATGAATAGGTTGAATATACTAACAATTTTTTTATTTCAATCATGAATTAAATTATTTGTGAAAACAAATGAAATTGGCATCTCAATGTATTTGACTTTTATTGACTAATCATACCATGGCCAAATTTGCAATCAGTTATTCACCTTTTATGTTAGTATATGGTTTAGAATCTACCTTACCATGGAGTTACAGATTATTTCAAAAATGACTTCTCTTTAATGTGCTTTTAACAACACTGATAACATACAAAAAATATTGAATGATATTTTATCTCTAGATGAAACAAAATCCAAAACCTTATAAAAACTTGAAAGACTAAAGAAAAGTTTTAAAAATTATTTGATAAAAATCTAAGAACAAATTTAAGGTTGGTGACCTAGTCTTGTAGTGGGATAAAGCTCATCAAGAGCCTATAAAACATCATAGTTCGATTTTTCTAGCTAAGACCATATAAAGCAAATGTCATTCTTAGTCAAAATGATTTTCATTTTTGGGAATTATATGGTGATTAGTTTTTTCATATGTTAACAACCATCATTTAAATTTTTTTATGATTATTCTCTTTTTTTTAGTTTTGATTTATTTTATTTCTTCATTCTTCTTTCTATTTTTCTTTTATTTTCTTTTTTTTTGTTTGTGTGTTTTGGTGAGAAATATAATACAAAATTATCTTTTTTGGGCAGAAAATTTAGTAAGCTTGACAAGTTGGTATTTGATGAAGTTTGTTTGATTTCATATCCAAACTTGGCACAAGGTATAATTTTCACCATAGAATGTTCAATTTAATATATTTAAGAATCACCAAATTTGATATAAATATTAGTAGGTTGCCAAAGTTGGTAGGTGGTTTGGACAAAAATGAATATATGACCCAATTGGTAGATTTACTTGCATTGATTATGGATTTATTGTTGGGATCAAGGTAAAAGTGGTTAATGGCATTTAATTTAGATTATAATTTGTATTATCATTTGGTGGGATCAAGCTAAAACTAGTTAATGACATTTAATTCAAATTATAATCTATATTATCATTTGGCAAGATTATTTTATAATGCATGCTCTAAAAATCTTTAGTTTCATTGATTTTCATGTAATTTGATAGTTTTAGTGACAAATAATAAGTTTGAATTTAGTTCACATCTTGTTATTTTAGTCATTGTAAAGGTCTGTGAATTCTATTAAAGTTTTCATTTCATTACAAGTATGAACTCTGATTTGTTTATTTTAAAATGAAATGGTTTGTCTAAAGTGATATATATATATATATATATATATATATATATATATATATATATATGAGTCTCAGAATTTTGAAGTTTTGAATATAAAATTTCAAGTTTTGAGGGTTTACAAATTTTGTTTTTGAATGAGCCCTTTAACTACATTTTATGTGATGCCAATTCCACTAGAAATAATACATGTTATTGAGATAAGTATATCCATTCATTTAGTTTTCATGGCTGAACTTATTTTTATTCTTATTTTTAGTTGGAATTAGTTACACATGCATGAAAATATTTATTATTGTATAGTTTTGAAGTTGTTTAAAAATTACTTTTTTATGTGTAGTTTTTCAAACCTATGTGATTGACTGAATATTCTACTATTATGGGGTTCAAGTTGTTCTAAGTTTCAAAATTTTAGGGTAGTTTTATAAACATACATCCAGAACTTGTTTCATATCATGTCATTTTTGAGATGTTTGTTATATAACTAATAATTATGCAACCTTCATTCTTTATTTTTGAAGCTCTAAAGAAATATTGTTGGTGTTCTTAATACAGTTTTCGGTGTGTCCTTTTTCCTTTCTGATTAATTATAATTGTATTAAGTTGGAGCTTTAGGTGATTGATATGTGTATATGTATTCTATGTCTATTTTAAATAAATATTCATTTTTTAAAATAAAAGTATACATGCCATCTATGTTTTTGAAATCAAAATGGATATGATAATGCAAAGTTACGTATGTGTTAATAGGTTTTGAGAATCTAAACATATTATTGGGTTGTTTTCTTGATAAATATACACACAAAATTATTTTTAGATTTGTGTTTCAAATTCATAAATTCATTTTAATGCTCGTTTGAAATAAATTTCAAAACAGTATTTTGATGTATGGTTAACTATATAAATTAATGATGGTTTGTTGTTTAAAAAACCTTCATTTTTATTGAAAATTTGGGTTTTGATATGTAAATATAGTTTAAAAAATATATGTTGTTTTATATTATTAAACATATTTTTTAAGTAAGGTAGATTGTTATTCAAACAATTTTCATTTTGTAGAGTTTTAGAGGTTTTGAAACAAGTTTTATTAATCTAGTTCAACATAATATTAGTTCCATAGTTCCTTTTATCATTATAAATTTTGAGTTTATATTGAAAAATGTGATTGAAATTATTATTTGGAAAAAAAATTCAATGAAGTATTCACAATGTATAATTGATGATATTTGAAGAAGACAATGTTAGTTTGCAAGATATGGGGTTTGTTGCATACCATTGATAGTTTCTCATAGATAAAGTATTATGGATATTGATCATAATTCAAATTTTAAATGGTTTTAAGGTACATACAATTTCATAAATAATATGGAATTTATTTCATTTCTTATTCTATTAATTCATGGAAAATATCAATTATGTTATGCATGTTATGGTTTTGTTCAAATATTTTAGACATATGAAAACAAAATTATATGTTTTTTTCTAGAATGTTTGAGATTTTGTAACTTGATTGTATTTTAAAAATATAAAAATGTAACAACATAATATTTTTAAATATTTTATATGATTTATTTCATAATTATAATTTTCATATAATAAAAACACAATGTTAGTTTAAAGTCAGGGTTCTTAGAGTGTAGATAGAAATGTTTGGGATAAAAGAGATAAGAAGCATAATAGTAACACTCCTCATAATAAGTACCAAGGCATACCATTTTAGTTTTGAAATCTCTCTATTGAAATTTCATGAATATTCAATAATGTAATTAGAGTGTCTCTACATTTTGATGCAAATGATCTTCACTTTAAGAATGTTTTTATTTATTTGTCTCCTGCTAGCTTGTATATTTATAGTAACAATTCTCATAAAGTAATTAAATGATACAATTGGTGATATTATCCATTAAAGTTTTGTTCAATAATTATTTCCTAATATTAATTACATACCTAAAAATTTAAAATTATTTCCTAAAACTAATTCCAACCTTGTTAATGTTATTTCAAGTGCCCTTGTTACTACTTAAAATAACATTGTGTTCCAAATAATGTAGCATCTTCTAAGCATAAATTCATTAGTGAAATTTTGTCATGGAATATGATAACACACATACCCAACAAAATCAAATTTGAGGTTGACAGTGAATCTGGTAGCATGAATATAGTTGAATTTTTGGCTTTGCCAAATGAATACACATAATATCAAATTGAGTTGGGTAAACCATTAATTATTTCTTTCACTAATGAATTTTTTTTTGATGATGAATATTTATTTTCTAATAGTTGATATTATAGACTTTAATTTATTTTAGAACTGTTGACATTACATGAAATTCTATTCTAAGACTTGATAGTTTGGTTGATAGAGATACATGATTTTTTGAGTTTTTTTTAGCATGGTTTAATTTTAATTTGACATATGCATACATTATTTTGATATGATAAAATTAATTAATTTTACTAGGTGATTTGGTATTTTTTTATTTAATATGTAGTTTGGTATGCTAAGATAAATTTGAGAATTTAAAATAGATGCAATGGATAATGATTTAAAATTCCTTTTTATGGTTTGAATTACTTAAATTTATTCATTGTGATTATTTGATTTGCATTATGACTTGTATTAACATTTAATTAATTTTTAAAAAAATTATGTGTGGGTCCCTCCATCCCATTAGAGATATTTGTTAGTTTTTATTATAAATAATATTTATTCTCAAGACTTATAAGTTATTTTGACTTATCAAAATTTTCAAATATATGTTCAAATTATAAACTTATTATTTAAATTTAAGTTATAAAACAATAAACTTTATTAAAATTAGTTAATTTTAATAATTAATTAGCTAAATTTTAGTTGTAGTTTGAAAACATAACTAATTCTAAGAGAATATTTAAAAGGAAACTTGAAGGACATTTGAAAGAGGAAAAACATCTATAGGTACAAGAGATATTTTATTATAAATTTTTTATTGTGTTTTTAGTATGTGACACATTTATGAGATTGAATATCACTTGTAGGAAGACTGGACAACATATTATTTTATAGTGATGTAAATCACTTGATTCACATAGGTATAACTAGATTTATTATTTAATTTATAAATTTATTAGCTAAAGTTGATCGATATATTAATTCATTTAATGATTGGAAAATCATATAATCATATCTGTAGAATATATTTGTACTTTACCTAAATAATGATGAATATGTCATATTTGTTATAACATATTGTTGAGTTTTCTCTATTTCTTGATTACTTTTCTGAGAGTTATTGGAAATAGTCATGAAGTATACAATTTATCAATGAAATTTCTATTTTGTATTTATATCTTGAATTGACTCTCTTTTCTCTTTATCTTGATTTCTTTATTTTTCTCATTACTTAGTTTTATGTCATTATATTTATTATGTTCTATATCATTTCAGATCTTTCTTAGCTTAGTATTTTCTAGCTTGGCATAATTTTCATTCATTTTTGTTTAGTATTAATATGTTTAATTTAATTTAGTTTATTTTTTTGTCTCTTTATAATGTTAGGTTGTTTAGTTTTATGACTTTTAATGTGATTAACTTTTTTAATAACTAATATTTCTCATAGTTAACTTTTATTTTTTTTATTTTCATGTTCATTTGGCCTTTCTTTCTTTTGGTTCATTTAATTTATTTTTTCATTTATTTTAGTATTTGATAGACATTATATAGTATATCTATTTATTTAAATAATATACAATAATAATCATAACACTATTTCCTTCATGAGATTATCTTGTGATGCAAAGCATACACAAAAACTATCTCACTCTATGCCTTCCCTCAAAATGCACTTCTTGAACAATGGTTTACCACTTCTTGTTAAGGGTTTTCTTATTCTTTCATTATGTAAGAAACTGAGATTCAATTAATGAACATATGGTTTCAATTTCCTTGATCATGATTATAAGGGTCTCATTAACCCTCCCTTCCCACTCATCAACTCTACCAACACTTTCCAAGTTTTAACTCATTCCTTAACACAACTCTATCTACACTACTCATAGTCCTTATATCCCTAATTAAATTATTTAATTGATTATATGAAAAAACAACAATGGTTTAGGATAAACCAAAAGTAGTTATAAATACCCTCTATGAAAACCCACCTGTGTACAAATTTTCAAGGTCTATGTCCACCTGTAGATCCACTTTCTAACTAATATCCTTCCCCAATTAGGCATCATCACGCCTAATCATAAGAAAATTTTAAAATAACCTTTAAAAATGAATATATACACATTTGAAACCATGTGAATTAGTTCAAACATGTTAAATAGGACCAAACTACATAATTTTGGGAAATTATGATAGTTAGAATAATAGTTATGGCTAAAACCCTAGTTTAGGGATTTTGTAACTCTATCTTAGCTTGAGAACAATGAAAAATAAACTGTGAACATATTAATGGGTTTAAAATATACACAATAGGTTTCTGAGGTCTATCTTGACATTGATCAAGTCTTTCAAACTTTGTATGGCCCTTACCAATCAACTGTCTTAGGTTTTCATAATAAAATGTACCTAACTATGCCAATAAAATGATAATATACAAGTATGTATTTGTATAAGGGTGAACAATGCACATATAAATGTAAAAAAATATTTAATAAAACCTTCAACACATTCTAGTAACTTACCTCAATATACCTAAGCACTTGATCATCAATTTAAAGATCACTTCTTTCCAAGGAACACACACAGAGTCCAATCAAATAATAGTTGCTATAGGAAATAGGGTTTATTTTGTATATGTAGTTGAACAAAAAATGATCTCTTAAATATTTATTTAAATTTACCATAAAAACAACAATAATATCTTAAGGAATTTAAATCAATACAATCCCAAAGTCGCTACCCCTTAATAATAAAATATAGTCTGCACACAAAAGAACAAACATTAAAACAAGGGTCTATTTATGAATATGTTTGAACATCAGATGATTTGAATAATATTTATTGAAAATTATAGCCTCAAAATAAATTACTTATTCAAAATAGATAACAAATTTCATTTGATTGTCAATTTTGAAAACACGGTTTACAACAAAATAGGTAACTCAAGAATGAGATTTTTATCTTGATCCTTCTAGAATAGGGATATTTATTTTTATTTTTATTTAATTATAGTATACTCCAAGACATTAATTAACCACCCTTATATCAAAAATATATTCTTTTTGTATCGAACATAACTGGTGTAAGCACTTTTCAAAATCTTTCAATTGTTATATGACAAGTTTGAAAAGATGACCAAGCATCGAAGTTGATTTTCTAGGCATATGTCACTTTAGACCCTTTTCAATGGTTCAAGGGGTATCTAATGACATTTTAAACATTTTCATAAACTTATTAAATATTTTCACTCACCTTTGTAAGTCCTAAAATAAACCAAAATTCAAATTTTGAAAACAACTAGTTTTTTGTGGGAAAATCCCAAATTCAAATTCTATGCATCTTGTGACTATCTAGAATCTACATTAGGACTACCTAAGACCTCTAGTTCCTATCAAATATTTAATAGACTATATTAAGATAAAAATTAATCAACTTTGGGGTCCTTATAGGATTCTATTGCATCATACCACCAAGTTGAAAATGTTTGCCATAGGTTCTTGTTGATGTACTTGGTGTATGCTCTTTGTCGATTGTAATTAAGCTCCTTAAATAAGGTATCTACCTCTACTTTCCTCTCATAGAGGTGAACATGTTATTTGGTGACACAATTTTTCCTTCTTTGGTTCATATTCTTAAATAGTATACCTACACGTGAAACAAAATTATTAAGAGAAACATAGTTGTTATCTTTTTTGCCTTAAAGGTATATACGACTCTCCAACCTCTACAAACTAATCCACCTTCTTATTTTTTCCATGATTAACCTATACTAAAAATAGTAAGTCTTCTTTATTTATCATTTTTTCTTGTTTTTTCTACTTCACCTCATGTACAACATCTTCTTGGTCCTTGCACGCCTCATACTTGTGTAGACTCTTGGTTTGTTTTTATGCAACATCACTATGACTACTCTTTATCTCTTTCATATGAAAGGGATATTTATTCATTATAACTATCCCATCTCTTTTATTTTTCATTCTTACATGGTTATCTGATAATTCACTTAACTATCTTTCAGGGGCCTGCTACATATTTCCCAATGCATTGACATTCATTTCTTGTTCAAGACTCGCTCTCAAGTATTTGCATTGGTCTACCATAATTTCTTTGGATGCCATAGTCACCTTAGGATATTTATTCATCTCTATCTTATCCTTTTCCTTTACTTGTTACACTCTTTGGTTAATGTCTAATTTTTCCTTACACTTATATCAAAAAACATATGGTTAACATCAAAATTTAGAGCCTTCATGGCTCTCTCTTGGGCTGCCTACTTGGACACTTCAATGTTTAGCTTCTTATCTTGTTTGGTGTGATTCCCACCCCACTTATTATCCATATTATCTATAGTTTATATTACTATTATATTGTAATCTCTTTCATAAACTTGGCTTCCCTTATTATTTTGTCATTCTTCTTTCTTGATCACTGTCATAGGTGTAATATATTTTTCCCTTTGAAAAATACTCTCTTTCTGACTCTTGATGACCTTTGTTTTCACCTTTTATTCTTGTTCATCCTATCTTATTTCCATCATTTTGGACTCATAACTCTTCATACTCACCATCTCAAGACAACTTACCTTTGCTTCTTTGTTTGGTACTTTTACCAAACCCAAAGTTTCCATTGCTTTGCTCCAATCCTACTTTTTTGTCATAATCATTATCCTGTCATATTTTATTCCTTATTCACCCTTAAATGGGATAATTATGTGTATCTCTCCAAGTTTCTTGATGGTGTATGTATTATCTTGACCATCATGAATATAAATACTATAAAATTGACATGGTCTTCCTAATAGTAAATGATAAACATCTATTGGCATAATATCACACAAGAATTTATCTATATTTCCTCTTATATGGAATTCAACCCAAATTTTCTCACTTAATAGGATTTTATGTCTCTTATGAAACCATGAAATATTGAATAGTTTTGGATGTGTCATCCTATTCAATATCAATTTTTTCACCATCTCTAAAGACATAATGTTATTAGTGTTTACCCCATCAATCACTAAATTACAAACCTTACCTTTTTCTTCACACTTACTTTAGAATAATATTCTTATTTAGGCTATCTCTTTGAATTGCTTCATTTGATGCAGTAATATTCTTATCATGAGTAGAGACTCATTTGTTTTTTGTCTTCTTTCCTCATTCACTTCTCTTGTATTATGTTACTTCATACTTATACTCATGCTTAATAGACACTTTGTTTATCTATGTCCCTCTCTATGGAAAGGCCAACATTTTCCTTGAAAAAATTGTCTTATTCCACTTCTCATATGACCTTAATCTCTTCTTAATCTACCTTATGAAAATGATCAGATATGCCATGCATGGTGTTATACTCCCATGCTTTCTTGAATTTTTTTTACCTACATTTATGGTATTTCGTAGACTACCTCTTCATTTCCTCTCTCATTTTTTCTTGGCTATAAAGGTGCTACTTGAACTTGCTACCTACCATTTCCTTCTTCTTAATCTATCACTACTTTTTATTCTCTCTCTCCAAGAACATCCTTAATAGACTCCATCATTTTAACCAATGGTGTAATGAACTGTGTTACTTGGTCTATCATATTCTTTACCAAATCTTCATCTCTACTAACTCTCTCTATGGAAATCTATTCTTGATTCCCTATCCTATAATTCACCTCAAAACACATGATTTTAATCTTTTCAAAAATACACTAGGAAATTTGATGTCTTTGATACCAAAATGATGTAGATCATACACAAAAACTATCTCACTCTATGGCTTCCCTCAAAATACACTTTTTGAACAATGGTTTACCACTTCTTCTCAAGGGTTCTCTTGTTCATTCATTATGTAATAAAATAAGATTCACTTAATGACCGTATGGTTTCAATTGCATTGATCATGATTATAAGGGTTTCATTAACCCTCTCTTCCCACTTATCAACTCTACCAACACCTTCCAATTTTTAACTCATTCCCTAACACAACTCTATCTACACTACTCACAATCCTTGTAGGCCTATTAAACCTATTTAATTACTTGTATGAAAAAAATTACAATTATTTATGAAAAAAACAATCTATATATACCCTCTATGGTGACCCTTATGTATACCAATTTTCAAGGTTTAAGTCCACATGTAGATCCACTTTCTAACTACTATCCTTCCCCAATTAGTCCTCTCTAAGCCTAATCATATGAAATTTCAAAAGAAACACATACCTATTAATATGTACACATTTAAAACCATGTGAATCAGTTCAAACACATTTATTAGGACCAAACTATAAAATTTTGGGAGATTTTGATGGTTAGAATAATAGTTATGGCTAAAATCCTAGTTTATGGCTTTTATAACTCTGTCTCAACCTGAGAGCAATGTAAAATAAATTATGAACGTCTTAATGTGATTAAAAGATACAAAATAGGTTTACCAGGTCTATCTTGACCTTAATCAATTCTTTTAAACTTTATATGTCCCTTACCAATCAACTATCTTAGGTTTTAAAAAAAATATGTACCTAGCTGTGTCAAGAAAATGATAATATACATGTCTATATTCCTATAAGGGTGAATAATACACACATAAATGAAAAAAATATTTAATAAAACCTTAAACACATTAAAATAACTTATAAAATATACCCAAGCACTTGATCATTGGTATAAGGATCACTTCTTTCCAAGGAACACACATACAGTCGAATCAAATTATGACTGTTATAGGAAATAGGGTTTAGTTTGTGAAAGTATTTGAAAAAAAATGATATATTCAATATTTATTTAAATTTACATTAAAAATTATCATAATATCCAAATGAACGTAAATCAATACAATCCCAAAGTCTTTACCCCTTAATAACAAAATACAGTCTACACACAAAAGAACAACCTTTAAAATAAGGGTCTATTTATGAATATGTCTAAACACCAAATGATTTGAATACTATTCCTTACAAATTATATACTTAAAATACATTCCTAAATCCTTCAATAATAGTTATAATAGATAACAAAGTCCATTTTATTATCCATTTTGACAACATAGTCTACAACAAAATAAATAACTCAAAAATAGGGTCTGTATCTTGATCCTTCTAGAAAAGGGGTATTTATTTTTATTTTAATTTTAGTGTTTTATAATCCAATACATTAATTAACCACCCTTACCTCTAACATATCTTCTTTTTTATTGAACATAATTTATTTAACCACTTCTTGAAATCTTTCAATAGTTACATGACAAGTTTGAAAAGGTGACCAAGCACCAAAGTTAATTTTCTATGAATATGTCTCTTTAGAACCTTTCCAATGGTTAAAGTGGTATATAATTACATTTAAAACGTGTTCATAAACTTATTAAATATTTTCACTCAATCTTGTAGGTCCTAAACTGAACCAAAATTCAAATTTTGAATATAACTAGTTTTTTGTGGGACAATCCTAAATTCAAATCTAGGCATCTCGTGGCTATCTAGACTCCACATTAGGACTAATTAATACCTCTATTTCATATCATAAACTTAATATACTATCTTAATAAAAAAAATGAATCAAATTTTGGGTCCTTATAAGATGTCCTTGCATCATCTTGTCCATAGTCTTTACTATATTATATAGGATAGATAACAGTTGTGAATTTGATTCAAGATTGATTAAGTATATTGGAAGTAGTAATATATTTTAAAATTTAATTTAAATTATTTGATTAATTTATTTAAATTATTATAATCTTTATTGTGGTTTATTATTGAAATACAATTTCTTAGAACTTAAAATACACTTTAGTATGTCTTAGGACTAGTTCTTAGCCAATAGGTCTCAATGATTAAAATGGTACAATTACACTTTGAAATTCATAATAAGTGAATGGGATGATTTCATTGACGTCATATTTTTTAACGTCATATTTTTTACCATCAACATTATTTATTTTTCCTAAAAACCTCAAAAATAAACACTATTTGAATACATTTTTTGCATTCCAAGCTTTCTAGTTGTATCATTCAATTGGATGTAGTTAAAATTATTTCCAAACTTTATAACTATATCCATTAAACTGTCCACCATTCAAATGATGCTAATATAATTCAATTTCAATGGCTTAATGATATTGGCCACCAAATCCCAAGTGCCAATTAAATTGGAACTTTATCTTTATACTTTTCAACTATACCATCCAACATACAAATGGTGTTGATATAGCGTTACCAGTATTTTCTAATATTTTAAAATATATTATAAATAATCCATAAAGTGTTGATATAGTATTTCTTTATCTATTTTTTATCATAACTATATTTACCATCATTTTTCTACTCTATCCAACTCTATCATGCATTTCAATGTAGTCAAACCTTTTCATGTTTCCACTAACTGTACTATATAGCCATATATAATTTAGCCTACTTCTATTATATCAACCAATCAAATACCATATATCCAACTTTATAAGCACCTCCCAAATATCATAAAATTACATTAGTTTCCAAAACTACTACTGTGAGATGAATCCACTTAGAATTTAACAATAAAAGAAATAATAGTATTTATATTGAGGTGGATTTTGAGTATTATGACCCATTGCATATGCTTTATAGTAAAAAATACATCATATAACTCCTTCATGCAAGGGAACCTCAACTTCTATGCCAACCTCACAAGCTTGACAATTTTTAAAACTCTTATCCTTTTTTTACAAGATTGTAGCTAGTGTTACTCCTAATCTTGATCCCCTTTATAAGCTTCCTCATAAAACTTATCATTTCCAAGACAAAAATGTAATTCTCATTGAGGAAACTATGAAAGTTAACCTAGGAACATATGTAGATCCTCAACCCATCGTCATTTTTATGTATTTTTAGCCTAAAGATAAGGAAAATGTTAGTTTGATATTTGATGTATTAAATTAATGTTTTGTATGGTCATATGAGTATATACCCATTATTGAATCTATCATAATTTTACATATCATATTCACCTATCTTGATGCCAAAATAATTTACCAAAAGAAATGAAAAAAATCCATCCTAAGGTTTTAAATATTTGTCACAATGTAATCATTAAGTTTCTAGATGTTAAATTCATCAAACTTATATATTATACTAAATGGGTCTCTAACGTAATACCCATTAATAATAAATTCACTATGGTCATTTTCATTTGTTTTGAATTTCATAATATTATCTTAGCATTCCCTAAGGGCAAATTTACTCTACCTTCTATAGATGACATTATTGATTCTATAGTTGTCTATGAGATGATTTACATCATTAATTATTTTTAAGGTATAATTAGATTCACATATCCCCTAGATATTAATTACCATCAAATGGGTTGAATATTTATACATTAATATGCCTTTTTGATTTAAAAACACTAGGAAAACTTACCAATTATAGATACCTAAATCTAGTCACATGCACTTGATAATGTTAATTCTTGACATATCTTAAACCATTTAACTTAGGCCAAAATACATTAATCTTATTCATAATTCCTCTGAGCCATTAATATGTATGCAAGAGTGACCATTTTTATCATCACTACTAATTATAATCTCCAATTCAATGCTCAATCTATCTTATATCATCTCTTAGACTATTCCAACCTTGGGATAGCTGTCCATGATTCTCTAAGACATGTTATCTCTAGGTGGACAAGTCTACTATCATAAAATTATTTAGTTAGTGTGGCCTCATCCCTATTTCATTTAAAGGATAGTATCCAAATTATAAATATTTTTATGGGTGTTCCCACATTAATTTTAAGGTTGTATAAATGAAATTATTCAAAAGATTCACTACTTAAGCAAATACAAATCTCATTTCAAAGGGACATTATTTATATTTTTATCTATCTTTTTAAATTATGCACATTGAGAAAAGATTCCCTATTATTACCAAATTAAATATAAATCACTAGGATCAATATAAAATCATGTCTAAATCACCTCAAATAAATTTAATATATAAAAATGTCAAGTATCAAGGTCAAATTTATAGTATCATGTCTATAGTCAGGGATCTTAATTTCAAAATCACTTTATGTGGGATAAATATGATTGTATTGATTCCCTCCTCAAAGTATCTAGATATGTATGCAATATTCAATCATCAAATGGACTTATTGGGGTCAGCTCATCCCATTCCACCCCCTCTCATTTTCTAGGCTTTAACATTTCAAAAATACCCCTAGAGTTTCCAAGGAAAAGAGAAGGAAAATGATGATTTTCATATATTAATATCATAATCACAATATCTCAACCCACTCAGTAGACACAAGTTCAAAAGGTTAAGTAATTAATATTTTATCACATTCAATGCAAATAAGTCCAAATTCAATAAATATAACCAACCTATGTTATATTCTATGGAGTGCACACTTGTCAATAAATGTCTTCAGATTTTGTTTATGATTCTAAGTTGTCACATCCCAATTTTATTCTAATTTCCACTATCAAAAATTAGTTACAATTAACCAAAAACTAGAAAAGCTAAATATATTGTATTTGGTTATACTTGTTATTTTTAGCATATGCCACTTGTCAATTTCAATGCAAATTTGAATCAATTCTCATTTTTGTTATATTTCTATTATAAAGTCATATATTACAAGATGAATATATATATTAAGTTTTATGAATATTTTCACAACATTAATTTGTTAAATAAAAAATAGGATAAACCACTAGCATGTAATGACCCATATTTTTCATACACTTATCCAAAAAATAGTCAAAAATTATTTGGATGACCTTATATCCAAATATAATAATCACAAAGATCATTCTCATGACTTATTTGTCATCCTTGAGCATCATATTAGATAAAAATCTATGCTTAATCCTAAAAAGTGTGGGTTTGGTGTTACCTCTAAAAACATTTAGGATTATTGGTCTCAAGATGAGAGATTGACATGAATCATTATAATATCAAAGTTATCATTTACAATCATATACCTTGATCTATACCTATATTCTCACTTATCTTTGGAAATTTGGGGTAATCCATAGATTTATTCCTAAGTTGGATTATCAAACACATTTAATATTGAGTAGAGTTATGCTTGTAAATAATTATTTGATAACATAAATAAATCCTTATTTAAAATTCATACTTTATGACCACCTTCTAGTGACTAACCCTCATCTTATACACATTGTCTACCCCAATCCCAATTGGGTAAATTCTTGCACAATAAGATGAGTCTAGTAAAGAGTACAATATCTATTACATTAGTCATAATTTTATATATTATGAGACCTATTAAAAGAAGGTGGATCATGACTACCTCACACTCTACTTTATCACTAAAAATATTCAATACTACATGATTTATAAGCTACATATGTCATATTACTTCAAACCCTCTTCACCACTTATTTTGTATGTCTTTCTTTCCTAGAGATTTCATTTACAAGTGTATGAACCTCTTAATGGATTTTTATCTTGATATTATCATCCAAAAATTATTAAAATACCAAGTGATTAATAGGTAACTTATTCTCACACTTATACAAGCTAAGTGACACCTTCAGGATACTCTTATAGATGAAGAAATACTATTGATAAAAGGCATAGATTAAGCCATCACTCTTAAATAATGATTCTATAGTTTCATCTTTTCAATTGATAATTAGGCATAAATAACGTAAAATTTTAGTTTCTACACCTAAAATCTCTACGAAATCTACCTTATAATAAATACCTAAGGTCACTATCAATTTGCATGAGGATACTTGGACATTCTACATTGAAAAATCCAAGTACCTTCAAGGATCCAGCGTAGGATGTGTCCTTGTCAAACCTTTTTTAAAGATCATTTTGTTAGATTTTTAATCAACCTTCAATGTTACTAGCAATATGTCTTAATATAATCTCTCATCCTTGGGATGTAAGAAACCATCAATATAAACATTTATTATATGTATGCTTTAGGTGATTCATGAAACCTCATTTCAAATCATGATCTTGATACTAATATTTCTAAAAGGTGTGATTCATTTAAGATTACTACATTGTCATGATAGAAAAATTATATAACAAACTCTCTTACCTAGTCAAATTCCCTTTTTCACCCTCATCAAACACTATATGATACATAGTTATTCATCTGCATGATGAATATGCCTCTATTTTAGTGCCCATTAATTATTTTATTATTTACACATCAAAGTTTCCACCACTTGACAAAACCCATGGTATAAATAAACCATATAATAGATTGAACATTAAAATTATCCTCCTAAGGATGATTCCCATGAAAATACAAGAGTCTATAAAAAATACTTTAAATTCATCCTTTACTATCATAATGTTGAATCAATCCTATTCTACTGTGTTACTAAATATTATTTTCCTTCTCTTATTCAAAAAGAATGTGGGGTAGTTTTTAGTGACATTGTACTAAACGTTATATATCCCACAAATGCATATGTATGGGTTGCTATTGGTATATCCTTGATAAGGATGACATCACTTTCATGAATAATTGTAGTCATTTCTATATCTATGATGATATTTTTCATTATCATTTAGCCAAGATTTAAACCCTTTAATCTCTATATCCATTCTCTATGTGGATATTATATCTCTTCAACAAGATGTTTAGATTTCAATATAGACTTTATTCACTATTACCACCGATGAGTAGTTTACCAAGTGGGTAGAAGCTATGACCCTTGTTAATTTTATTATCATCAACATTTCCAAGCTTATCCGTAACCAAATTATATGTATTTTTTTATATTTATGACACCGTCATATCTAACAACTGTAGACATCTAGAAGTGGCCACCAATGGCTTCATACCTAAATTTAGATCAATTCTTACCAACCACTGAGCATCTAACCTAATAATTTTTAAACATATCAAATTTGGCTTTATAACATGCAATTAAAATCAATTTGGCCCAAAAATCAATTAAATATATAAAATGTCTAAATCAATTTAATCAAAACTTAGAAAATATTCAAAAGCCATAAAAGGAATTAATTAACATTTAAATCCTAATTAAATTCATCCTTGATCAATCGCATGAATTATCAAAAAGGAAATTCAAAAATCAATGAATATCCTAAGAATTAATCATTATCTTTTATGAGTTGTCCAAAATCCAAAATATCTCAAAGCACACCTATTCCATGTTAATAATGAGGTTTGGACACCTGTTAACCCTACTGGGATTAATGAAGAAAACTTAGGTTAGGATTTAAATAATTCTAAGTTGATTTCAAAAGATATAAATAAAAGCATTTTCCTTTCAATTTAGGGATCTTGGATAGAATAATGTTATAATCTAGGATTTAGGACATGAAGCACATACATAGTGTTATAATCCTAAAATTGAGCCAAGCTAAGACATTTTCAATCCATATCAAAGATAAATCTAAGAAAATAATGATTCCAAGAAGGGATGGAGATAGCCAAGCCCCATTGATGAAGACTTCTTGAGAATAGTCTGAGCAAGCCAAATAAAGAAACCACTTGGAGCATTCAAAGAATTGGTAAATAATTATGTGAGTTCATTCCATTTTTAGTTATGATTTGTTTATTTATGTTTCTTCACCATGAACCTCCCTTTGATCTAAGAAATATAGTGTTATGCATATTAGTGTGTTTGTTTTTCATTTTGATTAATTCTCATTCTAAAGCTAACATATTATTTAACCACCCTTTTTAGATTCCTTGATCATAAATGGCATGGCCAGTGGGACCATGAACACCCTACTTACCAAGTAGATGAAGATGCAAGTCAAAAAATGAGAAATGGATGCTTGAATCTCTTTAAAATTGAATTTCTAACCTTGTTTTGGTTGTATTTTGATTTGGTTATATTTCTTGGATTTATATAGAGACCAATGGTGGTGAAGTATAGTCGGTGTTAGTTTGGCCTAAACTGACCATGGTTCTACTCAACCAAGCACAATTCTATTTAAACCATCAAAATTTAGATCATATGGGTAAAATGGATCTAAAATTTCATTTTGATTCTTTTCATCATTAATTTTAAATATTTCTTGGTTTCAAAGACATTTAAATCCATTAACTAAACTTTGTCTTGTAGCTTTTCTTGACCTGTATGCTAACCATTGCCTAACTTAACACATTTATCTTTTATGGTTTTTACTTCAGGTTTATAAGTGATTGAAAATGGTCTTTATCAACTGATTTTTATTCTTACGATTGGTACCAATTCTCTCACAGACTGACCAGTGATGGTTGCCAAAATTGGCACCGATCATCTCTAACTAGTTACAGTCATTGCATTTTCAAAAATTAAAACCTAAGAGCTAAATTTCAAAAATAAATTTTTAAAAAACAAAAGTTATTAAAAATAGGGGTTAATATATAACAATTATAGGTTGAAGGATTGATTTGGATCCCAATTTACTTATTTTTGCTAACCAAACATCTTGTTTTGGGCTTCTAAAAGGAATTAGTCAAATCTTGCACATTTCAATTTAGGAGCTAAAATGAACATATTAAATCTTGGAAATTTTAATGTTGGTGTTTAAAATGAATATATTATTGGTTAAGTCTTATAAAACATTTTGTTTTTAGTTCTTAAAATAAATTATTAAATATTGAACATTTTAAATTGGTGTTTTAAACATGAACTTAGGCTAAAATTTGAATATTTTGACTTTGGGCTTAAAATAAACTAGATGATTTTGCTTGATTTAGTTTTGTGAAATTATTTTAATAGTTCAAATATAATCCAAGGGGCCAAGTAAAGATCAATTCCACATTTAATTTTGTGCTTAAAATCAAACTTTGCTCGCATTTGTTTATAAACTTATTTTTTGATTGTTTGTTTCACTAAAAAAGATAACACGTGTATACTCTCCCCTCATCCCATATAGGGAACTTGGGTGATCAAAATCACCTTTCCATTAAATTTGGTACCTATTATAAGGAATAGAAAGAAATTTTCCTATGCTCTTTCTAAACTCACATAGTATTGGGTGATCTAAACATAACCCTAAAGTCTTTATACATAGTTTATTTTTCATGCATTTTGGCTTGTAAAGGGGATGCCATTACCTATCAAGAGTTATTTAGGGAAGCATTTACCTAGGGTTTCATCTCCTAATAGTAATTTAAATCTTATCTAAGGGGGTATATAAATTGGGATCACCCTGATGGGATGGTGGTTTGAGCAATTAAACCATCTCCATTAGTGGCAAGCTAGCCTGTAACATATGATCAATCAGGATATAACACTACATTGAGCAATTGATAGATGTATTGATTATGAAAAGGACAAGACATTTTCACAATAATATAATTGATGTAGATTTAATTGATGTGTTACTTCTCATGTGTTCAAATGTGAAAATTTGTACAAATGGGATCAATCTAGATGGTCGTAAATTTATAAGTTTTAGTGAACCACACTTTGATACACCTTTATAATATTTAAGATGATATACTTAGTTTTATTTTTGTCATATATTATTTTATATCACTTTATGAATGAGTCTTATGTCCAACATTAATCCATTATTTGAGGAGGCATTATGTCATCCATTTGACACCTTGATTTAACTTAGAAAACTTTTGTGTCAAAACATTGAGTGTGGATCTTGATCAAAATGGATACCATTATGTTATCCAAATAATGTCAAGTATTTTTCCTTAAAAGTCTTTGAAACATAACATTATCACATATTTTGGGAGAAATAACACCTTTACATTGTCTAAATTATTTCAAAAGACTTATCTTATGTCCAAATTATCATTATTTAAACCAATCATTTGCACCTTATTAGATCTTTATTTAGCATAGTCATATTGTTTAAATATCCCTAGCTTGTTGTTCATCAACACCCTAGTTTACTTAAGTTGAGTCTTTGATTAAATTTTACAATTTTAAATCCAAACATTGATTGATTTTTATTTAGGCCTTGATACGTAGGGGCTGATACATAAATATTTCTCTTTTAGGTTGTGTAACTTAGGTTAATTTATTACTCAAATTGAGAAAATTTATTATTTATGTCTTTGTCTGATAGAATTAATATTTTTTCAAAGTGCCTTGTGTTTATTATTTTATACCAATCAGATCATGTTTATGTCTAGAATCAAGTGCCTATTCTTTTCCAAACTATTCCAAGTTTGTTAGATCAATCACAACCTATTTGAGACTAGCTTTTGACTTTGTGTTTAGACAAAAGATCGAGCAACATTTCCCTTTCCTAGTTTAGACCTATTTAGAACATCTTTAGACATTAGAGTTTGGCATCTTGTTTTTAGGTCATTTTACCTGACATTTTTAATGTGAAACATGTAACATTAGACATTTAATGTTATACTATTTTTACCAAGTCTTTGCATCAAACTTTTTGGAGATACAACTCCACCTTAGACCAAATTAGACAAAGTTTGAACCTTTTATCCTTTGGAGATCTTTTTAAGAGTTTGTATAACTCTATCCCTCTTTATTTTAGATTTTTTTTCATTGATGTTGATATGCCTAGATACACTTATGGTGGAGCCATGTATAATCTAAGTTATGATATAATGGTAGAATAAATTGACCACAATCATTACCTATTTGAGGAACTAATTCAAATTCATGCTTATGATCTAAATCAAGTCCCCAACTAGGATATTATGGTTTTTGAGGAGGACTTGGATGATTTGGATTGTTAGAGTAATCAGGTTCCACAATGCCATGGACATATAATTCTAATACCTCATCATTTGGCTTGTGTGAGCAATCAAAATCTATAATTCCCTTTTGTTAAACCAAGACCTTATCCTTTAGCTTGTGAAAGCAATCAAGATCCACAATTCCCAACCATTTTTATACTAAGACCTTGTCCTTTGGCTTGTGCAAGAAATCAAGATCCATAATGCCATTTCATTATTCTAGGACCTTATCCTTTAGCTCACAATAACAACCAAGATTAACAACACTCTATCTATATCATTTAAGGACTTCATCCTTTGGTTTATATGAGTAATTAAGATCCAAAATGCCCTACCATTTCTATACCATGACCTCATCCTTTGGCTTGTGCAAGTAACCAAGCTCCATAATGCCCTCTTATTATCCAACCACTAGTCATTGTTGAACTCATACCAGCCATTCCCCACTTTAGATAACCTACCTAATTTTTCATCCCCAATTGAGCTAATCAATACCTCAATTGAGCCAATCAATACCTTAATTGAATTAATTAGTACCTATCCAACCAAACTAATCATTCAAGGACCAATATGTATTCAAAAATAGTATTTTATAATTAATTATAAATGAATACCAAGACAACCAACCAATCCATGATGTTTTTATTAAACCAATCATTTGTGATAAGTTAACCTTTGATGAATCACCTTTTATTCCTAGGGCTATTTTTCAAGAGCCTCCCCTTGATAACCTAGTATCTGAGGAGTTGTATCTTGACCTTGTTCCCATTGTTGAGGAGTCTCACTTTGAAAAATTAATCTTTTTAGAGCCCATGATGCCATCATAAGTCATTACTTATCCAAAACCAAACATTCAATAAGAAATCATTGTAGAAATATCCACATCAGATGAAGAATCAAAATTAGATTCAGGTTCTATTCTTAAACCAACATCAGATTTAACATCACAATTAGAATCAATGCTAGTCTCAATATCAGATTTAGAGTCCATTGAATTTGAGTCAAATTTAGAATCAAATTACATTCATGGTTATTACAACATTTGTTATCTATACCATGTAGATAAATTTGAATACATTTATAATAGGATGATTACTATAGCATCAACACAAGTTTTCCTAGTATCTTCTATGAGGATTTTGTAACCTTTCCTCATTCCATTAACATTCCACATGTTATTACCACCAACCAACCTAGCCATTTTATTGGCATTCTATCTCCCACAAGTGTTAATTGGGACTGATAGAATCACACCTTGTTAAAATACATCCATGGTGACATATCAAATGAAGAACAATAAGGAGTCCTAAAACAAATTCATGTATAATAAGAACAATATCTTAGTAAAACCTTTTTGAAGGTGATAAGAGATAATAAAATTTCAAAATTAGCATCTTCTAGTGAAACATTTTTGGAGGTGCTAGAAGACAATCAAAGTCAAAAGTAAATGGTCTTTAGTGAAACCTTCTTAGAGGTACTATGGGATAATTTAGACAAATTCATTAGTGAAAACCTCTTTGAGGCACCAATAAATGAGAATGAAAGTCCTTAACTACTTGATGAAGATAAATTCAAAGATCAAATCAACATGTCTTCCAATCTATAACATAATTAGATGGTATCTACTCTCAAGTTGAAACAATAGAAAAATATGGTGGTCTTAGTGAGTAAATATTCAGAAGGCTTCAACCCTATCACATACAAAGTTATATCAAATCTATAATTATAAAAATTATGTGTGCTTGAAAACATTGATCTTCATTTGTTTCTTAACCATTATACATTCCATTATCAACCACAATTTTATTTCCAAATCAAACCTATCATCCAACATTTATCCTTATTTACCATCCTTGGTTGTAATTTACTTTATAGAGGCTGGAAAGTTACATTGTCTCAAATTTTTAAGAAAATAGAATCAACAAGCAATGAAGATCACAATAAAATCATTATAGTCTAGTCTATATCTAGTTCTTCATAAAATAGCCAATCAGAAGAGGTATGGGCTAGTAATTTACATGACTGATTATTTTGGTTGTCTTATTTGATGATCAAGATGTGCATCTCCACATCATCAAGAATAATATAAATATTTACCATACCTAGGCCAAAAACATTTTACCATATCTAGGCCAAAAACATAAAAAATGAAAACTATAACTAGGCCAAAAACATGTACCATAACATTTTTATTTGAGATATCTTGGCCATTTGTCATATACCTTATCATTTTCTTTTTCCATAATTTCATTTTCTTTTTCCAAAATGGTGTGTGGGATAAAAGGCTAAAAAGAATGGGGAAACTAAGTGATAAGTGATTTCTAGTGACTTAGTGAGGGCTCTCAGAATCCTTAAGGTAATAAAGTGATCAACGTTTTTTTTCTAAATGATTTTTCAAATATTTTTATAATTTTATAGGTGTCTTAACTTGATTCAGAATGATGAGACACTAAATGGTCTAATCTCACAAAATGGCAAGTTATTCAAACTTGAAATGGTTGCTCACAAAATGGTAAGAGCATTGAGAAAAGGGGGACTGAGTGAACCTCAACATGAATCAAACATGGCCCACATAGTCCTAAAATGGATTTAAATCATAGTAGTTCCACCTTATAATGGAGGAATCTAACTAGTGTAGTAGACAATTCAAATAAAATAAACACAATTGGTATAATGGCATAGTATGCCACAAGAATGGCAAGTTGCTATGTCAAGGCATAATAAATAAATGTTGCCCCTATTTTACCCATAGGTGGTTATAACAAGGATGAAATAGATTAGATCAATGATACTATTTTTTCCATAGGTGGTTATAATTAGTAGAAATATTGGTGAGACACTAATTTTCCCCTATAGGCTATTATAATTAGGATCACATAAACATGATATAGAAAGGATAAGAAAAAAAATGAAACAACTAAAACTTCTATTATATTACACGAAACTACTGCCTCTAGAATTCTTGAAATAACTACTAAAATTGATCTAATTCTTCATGCTAAAAATGTGAAACTAATGCATGAACCAAGGTCAAATGGGTAAGGATAGGATGGATCAAAAAATTCTTGGTTGATATAAAAGGTATGGTCGAATAGAATATGATAATCAAAGTAAATTTCATACCCCAACCATTTTTCCTTATCACTTGGGGGAAAACCTACTATCATATCATCCTATCAATCTACCATCTGATCACTTTGATTATCATATTCTATTCTACCATACCTTTTATATCAACCAAGAATTTTTTGATCCATCCTATCCTTACCCATTTGACCTTGGTTCATGCATTAGTTTCACATTTTTAGCATGAAGAATTAGATCAATTTTAGTAGTTATTTCAAGAATTCTAGAGGTAGTAGTTTCGTGTAATATAATAGAAGTTTTAGTTGTTTCATTTTTTTTTCTTATCCTTTCTATATCATGTTTATGTGATCCTAATTATAATAGCCTATAGGGGAAAATTAGTGTCTCACCAATATTTCTACTAATTATAACCACCTATGGGAAAAATAGTATCATTGATCTAATCTATTTCATCCTTGTTATAACCACCTATGGGTAAAATAGGGTCAACATTTATTTATTATGCCTTGACATAGCAACTTGCCATTCTTGTGGCATACTATGCCATTATACCAATTATGTTTATTTAATTTGAATTGTCTACTACACTAGTTAGATTCCTCCATTATAAGGTGGAACTACTATGATTTAAATCCATTTTAGGACTATGTGGGCCATGTTTGATTCATGTTGAGGTTCACTCAGTCCCCCTTTTCTCAATGCTCTTACCATTTTGTGAGCAACCATTTCAAGTTTGAATAACTTGCCATTTTGTGAGATTAGACCATTTAGTGTCTCATCATTCTGAATCAAGTTAAGACACCTAGAAAATTATAAAAATATTTGAAAAATCATTTAGAAAAAAAATTGATCACTTTATTACCTTAAGGATTCTGAGAACCCTCACTAAGTCACTAGAAATCACTTATCACTTAGTTTCCCCGTTCTTTTTAGCCTTTTATCCCACACACCATTTTGAAAGACTATTCCTATTCTTCTACCATATCCATCATGTTTATTTTTTTATTATAATCATTTTCTTCCCATTTTTTGGGAGAAATACATCTGGCCTGAAGTTTTTGTTGGCTATATCATCCATAAAACTATGTAGGCAGTGTCCACTTGCCTAGTGCATATGAAGATAACTCAGCTACCCCCTTCCTTTTCTTTTATTCTACCATCATGTTTATTATTTAAAATGTCACCTATCTTCTAGGGGCAATATTCATCATGTTATATATGTCATTTTATTTTTACTAACACTATGACTAATAGTTATTTGTTTATTTGTGTGTCTATTTATGTGCCTATTTGTTTCCTTTCAGTAAGATTGCCTTGATTAAGTCTATGTGTATTCATTGGGTGATTCCTTGTGCATTTACTCTTCAATCCATCCATATTCATATGTTAACATTATCATCCTAGTTTTTATCAGTGGTGCATAGTTTTTAATTATGTCTTGGATCATGGGAGTCAATTTTTATGCATAGTTTGGCCAAGTATTCATGGTGTTCTATCATGATAATTACCATCACATGTTACAATAGAAGCCATCTTTAATAAGTATACACAATAATGCAACATTAATATCTCCTTGACATTGGCACTAGTAATAATCCCAATCATATCCCAAATAGATTAATTAAATAATAAAATAATTTCAACCTTTGTTATTTTAGATGAACATCTCCCTACTAGTAGGTTATCCCAATTCATATTTATCTATATCAAGTTGTCATAATGTTTTCAATCATCAGACATCAATCTTATTTTCCATAATCAGGGCATAATGCTTATAACTACCTTTGGGAAAACCATTGTACACCATCCCATATGTATTATAAATGATTATAACTACCTTTGGGTAAGTAATTATGTTATCATTAGTTTAAGGATTAATTATTATAGCTACCTTTGGGTAAATCATTTACTTTCTTTTGCCCAATTGGGGCATGTTTTTATCTTACTTGTCTACTCTAGCTAAGGCAACTTCATCTTCTCAATGATTATAACCACCTTTGGGAAAATCATTGTGTTATCATATCATGTTATCCACTATCATGTTATAATACTTATAACTACCTTTGAGTAAACCATTGTATACCATCCCACTTGCATTCTCAGTGACTTTGACCAAATTTAGATAAATCATTATGTTTTCCTCCCATCATTTTTCATCAATTTGATCCCCTCAATTCCTTTCAAGGGACCATTTACCAACCCCTTTTACAAACCACTCCCTTAAGGGGGAGCACTCTATAGTTCATCTATTGCCATTAAGTTCATAAGCACAAAGAACATTTTTATTCTTTGAGAATACGTTACTCTACTTACAATTTTTCATGACTTCCCAAATAGGGAGAAACTATATACATCTAAAAGTGGACACTAATGGCTTCATACCTAAATTTAGATTAATTCTTACCAACCATTGAACATCTAGCCTAATAATTTCTAAACATCTCAAATTTGGCTTCATAACATGCAATTTAATCAATTTGGACCAATAATTAATCAAATAGAGTAAATTCCTAGATCAATTAAATCAAAACTTATAAAATATTCAAAATACATAAAAGGAATTAATTAACATGCAAATCCTAATTGAATTCATCCTTGAGAAATTAAATGAATTATCAAAAAGGAAATTCAAAAATCAATGAATATCTTAGGAATTAATCATTATCTTTTGTGACTTGTCCAAAATCCAAAATATCTCAAATCAAACTATTCCATGATATTCATGAGGTTTATACACCTTATAACCTTACTTGTGTTAACTAATAAAACCTAGGTTAGGATTTAACTCATTCCAAGTTGATTTCAAAAGCTATAAATACAAGCATTTACCTTTTGATTTAGGGAGCTTGGATAGAGTAATGTTATAATGAAATATTTAGGGCATGAACCAAATACATAGTGTTATAATGCCAAAATTTATCCAAGATAATCCATTTTCAAACCATATAAAATATAAATCGAAAACAACCATGGTGCGAAGAGGAGATGGATATAGCCAAGCCCCATTGATGAAGACTTCTTGAGTATAATCCCAGCAAGCCAAATAAAGAAACCTCTTAGATCATTCAAGGAATTGGTAAATAATTATGTGAGTTATTTCCATTTTTAGTTGTGATTTATTCATTTGTGTTTCTTCTCCATGATCCTTCCTTTGATCTAGGCAAGATAGTGTTATGCATGTTAGTGTGTTTATTTTTCATTTTGACTGATTTTCATTTTGAAGCTAACATATGATATAACAACCCTTTTTGGATTCCTTGATCATAACAATGATGATTATTTCAAAATTAATAACACAAATAAAATTTGTAAAAAAATCAAAATTACACAGATTTTCCACACCCTATCACCCTTAGTGCAATGTGAAATACAATACCACTAATAAAATATTTAATAATATCTAATAAAACTACTAGGGATTATTATTTGGATGGGGATTTAAACCATTATCCTACTCTTTGGTCCTATCATACTATTGTTCTTACTACTACCAAAGTAACTCTATTCTCTATAGTCTATGACTTCTAAAGTCATCTTGCCACTATAAGTGGAGTTACCATCTTTGTGAATTTATCTTCATGGAATAATTTTTGATTAAGAGCTTCATGAATCCCACCTTCATTATTTAAATTTAATTTATTAGTGACACATGATTTCCTCTTTAGCACAATCACCAGTTAAAAAAATCGTATCACTAAGCAACATATTAATAAATTCAAAGTTTTTAATTTTGATGTTAGATATTTAATGTTTAAATTGTATTACACCCACAAAAATTAGGGAAAGTATGTACAAAAGTGGTGAGATCCTTACCATGTCAAGGAAATACTTAGGCCTAACACATTTAGATTTTAAAGTAATGAAGAACATATTTTCAAGGAACTAACCAATGCTCAATTCTTGAAGAAGCATTTTGCTTGACTTATATTTTTATTTTATTTATGTTTTTACATTTCTTATACATATTAATTATAGTTTTATAGTTAGTTTATATTATTTTTAACTAACATTTATTTTAATCTATATTTTTTACTCTATTTTGTTTCAATTTAGCCTTGTTATATCTACACCTATAGTGTAACATTATACTTAGTAACAATTATGGGTCCTTATGTATTTTTTTTATTTTTACACCTCTTTTTTTTTTCAATTTTTGAGTTTTATGATAAGTCCTTGGGGAATACTACTAGGACATCCTCACAAATGTACATCATCTTTATTTATATCATCACTTTCTATATATTTTCTATCCTTCAGTCAATGTTTCTTTTGTGATTATTTTTTCTCTTTTCTAATTATTAAACCTTTGTTAGGTTTTGACATATTTTATATGATTCATAGATTTATATTGTCTATATTTCATAACTTTATATTTTATATACTTAATAACTTTATCATTTTGATGATTCATAGTTTTATCTTATGCATCTTGGTTATTTGGTTTTATTTAGGGCATCCTCATAAATCCCCATCATTATTCACTTTTATCCATAGTATTCTTTCACTCCCAACCTTATCTATGTGTCTTCTTATAAAGATAAAACAATAGTCAAGAGTAGTTTTTGGTCACTTTTGAGTTAGTCATATTCTCATGTGGTAAAACTATAATAGTTTATCTACATGTATCTACCATCTCTTATGATGATGTATTAACCTACTTGTCATTGTACAATCTCTATATATAATTTTTTTGTGCTTCAAGGAACCCAATCATTTTATGATCATTTCCATGATCTTGCTATTTTCACATCCTTTTGAATTCATCAAGGTTGGTTTTATTATGACACTCTTTTCTAAAGTGTAATTCTAGGATTAGCTAAGCATCTTGATCTCTATGTTCTTCTCTTTAGTAGATAGGTGTAACATCCCCTCTATTAGTCATAATTAACACCCATGTTTGGTTTTTTTCAATTGATATGGAGGATTAAAATATAAAAAAACAAGAGTCAAAATCCATATTATCCTCAGAAAAGTTAATATTAAAATGAAAAATATATCTTAAAATTTAGATCACACAAAAAGATGTGATCATATTGATTTTTCACCCCATATTCTAGTTAAACCTCAAACTCCATAGTTAACCTCATGATAGATTCAAGGTCCATTGGTTTTTATTAGGCTATTAGACTGGGGTAGGATGTTTCTCATTTATTATACATCCCAGTGCCACCTACTTTCTCACTTAACTAACCAATCCTCATAGTAGACCAACGACTCCATAAGGGGTCCTAGGGAGTGGACAAAATGTTTTTATAAGGTATGATCCTTTATTTTTAATGTATAGTAGCATTTATGGGATGATATTTATACTTTAATACTTATTCTAAGATTTTGCTTTCTAGGTAGATTTATCTAGGGATATTGATGTTGAAATCTCTTAGTTTTTCCAAGATGATTAGAGTTCTTATTTCTTGTAAAGACCATGTTTTCACCTTGGTGAACCCCTCTTTTCTCTACCTCCATTATTTACCCTTAAAAATTAGGTATGTTTCAAAATATATCCCATCTTTTGTATTTCATATTCTTCATCTCTTTTTAGACATGTTAGCACTATGATAATTTTAGCATTTTCCATTTTTCAATAGAAGTTGCATATTTGAGTTGTTACAAGATGCTCTTTTGTTTATTGCCTCATCTTTATAGGATTTATCTTAGTTATTTTTGGGATCTTGATTTTTATATTCACTTTTCTATGCCATTTGGTCTCATTTATCCATTTCATGCTTTGACATTTCCCCTTTATGCATGCAATTTGGTCTCATTCTCATTTTATTATTTTCATGTTCTTCAATTTTTTTTATATAAGCCCTAACATGATGGCTTTCCAATTTTATGCTATTTTTATCAATTATCTTGGATTTATTGGTTGTAATTTATACTTATTGATCTTGTCTTGCCATTTTTTGGGAGTTTTTAAAGTATTATTTTGATATTTTTTCATTTTCTTCCATTAATTAACTATATTGAATATGCGTTCATTACTTTTATTCCATGTTTAACCATATAAATGTAGGATTTTCAAATACAATAACTTTACTTGGCATGATCAACACTATGTTATTTGAATTCATCATTATGGATAAAGGTACATCAAGATATGTATATGTTAATTTTATTTCTTTATTTATTATCATTTATTTTTAGTCATGATTTTTTGTTACTATGTAACTTTCCCAAAGTACCATCCTATGTTACACTATTATGAAATGTATAAGCCCTAACATGATGGATTTATATTTTTTTGTTATTTTTATTAATTAGCTTAGATTCATTGGTTGTAATTTAGCCTTATAAATCTTGTTTTGCCAATTATTTTGGGGTTTTAAAGCCTTCCTTTGATATTTTTTCATTTTCTTCAATAAATGACTTTATTGAATATAGGTGCATTGATTTTATTCCATGTTTAGCCTTGTATCTTTAGAATTTTCAAATAAAGTAATTTTATCTACCATGAATAAGACTATGTTATTTGAATGCATCATTATTTATAAAGGTACATCAATCTATAAATATGTTACTTTTATTTATTTATTTATTAGCATTTCTTTTTAGTTATTCTTTTTTGTTTCTATGTAACTTTCCAAAAGCACCATCCTATGTTACACTATTACGAAATGCATTGAAATTTAGGTGGGGGCATATGTAAATATTATATTTTTCATCTTTATAACTTTAAAGATAGTTTATTCTTAGTGCATCAATATTTTAGAGTGTACATTATATAGATTACACCATGAATGTCATGGTAGTGGATAGTATTACTTTATGAGATATGTTTGCATATTATTTTATCATACCTTCATTGCTATTAGTATGAACTCCTCTAAGTTTCTTTTTGTCTTACCTCTCTTTCTAATCTTCATCCATTTTTTCTAGCTACCCTATATTCCTATTATATCAATCATGTTGATATATTTTGTTTCATGCCTATCTTTCAATGTATTGCATCCATGTAGTTGATATAGGTATGAGTCTTGTCTCCATATTCCCAACTATATCAGTATGGATGATATAGTTTAGATTCAAATGACATTATTTTCAATTATATTCATGTTTTTTATTCCATTAACTTAAATTTAAGTGTTAATGTTGTGTTAATAATCATATATATGTTGGAATCAAAATGACTAAGAGGGGGGTGAATCAATCTCTTAAAACTATCTTTTAATTCCTTCTTACCATACATGAATGATCACATCAACATATAGATCAAACAATGCATAAGTAAACTTTGAAAGCATGAAATAAGATTACAAAAATAACACATAATATATGTGGGAAACCCTCAAGGGGAATAAAACCCACTGATCCTTGAAAATTGACTATAGTCATATAAGTAAAAATATCATAATTAGTGAAGCACCAACTCCACATGGAGCACCAAACCAACTTGGAAGATGAAACCAACCCCCTAGATGAATCAACACCAAATAAACCACTTGAATGATTTTATCACCTTAAAAACACCTTATTTATCAACAAAATTATGATGACCACCTCTTTAGCTCTTCACACTCTTATCCCTCTCAGACTACTTTTTAAGCCTCTTTACTCAATTAGGTCTCTTCAAGACTAATTAGGTCATATGACCTTGATATTCATATGTAGACAAAATTTAATATATTAATTATATATTATATACACTCTTATTATGGTCTAAAATACCTCCTTATACTCATAATGTGTAATTTCATTTCAATATTGTCATACATTCATAGATAGGACTAAAAATGTCATGTATTTATACAAGCCTCTTGATCATATCCATCTTGGATGTCCATACATAATTTCACACTTTTATTACCCTTTAAATAGGTATTATAACAGGTTTCATACATTTATAAATCATTAAAATTGGTTTTCCACAACTTAAAAGACCAAAACCTCCTTTAGGCCTTAAGGAAACCTAATTCAATTAGGCCTTCATTAGTATATGCTACCTTATGTTCTTATTTAAAAAATATAAATTCATTTAAGAATAAGATAATTTCATACATTGATAAAACATACCCTAATAAACATATTCTAAGGACCATAATATTTTTTATCACCAAACCCTTCATGAACACTCCTTGTAGCATTGTTCATAATTAGGCCCATTAACCTATAGAAAGTTCGCCAAATAAAACTAAATCATGTAAATAATTTAGTCACATAACCATGATAATAAATAAAATTAATATAAACTAAATGACCTTTAAAATAACACATGTGCTTTATACTTCACATCTCAAGTCAAAAGTACTCAAACACTTCTTTGTAAATAGCCCATTGAGAATTACCAAAACACTCCAAAACCCAGTTGACATGAATAAATTGATCTTAAAAACTTAAAATAAAAGTTAAAATGACCAATAATAATTTAAAAATATAATTTTACATATATATAAAACTCTCAAATAAAAAAATCACAATGTATAATGTCAAATATTGGTCTTGTAAACCAATCTTTTGATGTCACTACACACAGCCAAACTAGAACCAAATAAGACATTTTGGTTTCAACATTTAAACCATTTTAAATGAATATAAAACCTTATAAAAAGAATTTATAGTACATAAAATTCCCAAAAAAAAACACCACATGCATTATATACTTCAACTCAGGGCATAGAACCTCAAAAACACCTCTGCAACTTACTAAGAACTGCGAAATTTCCTCAAAGACTAGTCATGATGACTCAGACATCCAACACCTATATATACATATTAAAACACTTATTATTAATTTATACTATCCCATGATATAATTACTACATTATAAAATATAAATATAATATGGTTAAATGTAAAATATTGGTCTTGTAGGCCAATCTCATGGCTTTATATCTTAGTGTTTCATCGAAACCAAATAGGTCAACTTGTGAGCAACTTTTTCACCACAAATATAAACTTGAAATATTTATAAAATAATGAGAACTATTTTAAATTCCTAAAAACATTTCCATGTATGTTTTTCATAATTTTATCCTGATAATACATTCATAATCATCTTCTCATTATTGCCTAGATTTTTCATTGTTTTCACTATTAGGCCTATTAGTGACTGGCTAATTTGGATGATCAATTTAGCACATTATAAAGGTATAAAAAATTTATAAAACTTTATGGGAATTTCATATGAGTCTCTATCTCCTTCTTCCATCCATTTTATTTTCTTGGTCAATGTAAATTTTGAATGCTATAAAAAATTCTTCACAAACAAGCCTATATCTATGCATTTTCTCTCACATCTAACTAACCACCATTACTTGGAGGTATTTAGGAGAGTTGAATACATGATAAAATAGTTTGTATTTTCATTTTAGACCATTTTGGGTTGTTCTGAATAAGATATTTCACATCAAGTATTTTGTATGGTTTTAAAGAGGTTTAACACAGGTTTTGGTGTTAACAATTATGGATAAAGTATTTTCCATTAAATCCAAAAGTAATTCATGTTTCTTCTTAAAAATTAATGTTCCCATGTACATGTTACACATTCCAAAACACACCTAAAAGTCCTTATCAAGTTTACACACCTTTTCTTACAAATCATGACCTCAAACTTTGTGAACATTCTTGAAATAACATATCATACCTGTGTCCATGCTCACATATGTAAAATTGTCCTTAAAAATAATCTTCATGTCTCATTATGCCAACCAAGATCTACAAATGGTCTAGGTTTAGACTTGATTTGAAGGTCCTACCCTTTTAGGAAAACCTTGAGACTCTCATAAATGATTCTACACCTTACTCACAATCTCAAACAACATTGTACAGCCTCTCATGCCTCTATGGATTCATCTCACCAATCCAACATGCTTACACCTTCATATAAGGTTTTTTCATACCATGACTAGTTCCATGTCTAGGCTTCTCAAGCAATTAAAACTTGACAACTGCCCTTGAAACACTTATGAAATTAAATATACTTTACTTATATGATCAAATAATGCCAAACAACTTATCACAATATTGTGGTTACTTCACCAAAATTCACTATGTGCACCTTCTCACAGGGTCTAGACTAGGCTTTTCAAGACACCTTGTACTCAATAACTAGTACTAAAAACATGCTTACCTTAATGATATAAAACAAGAACACTCTTCAAAAAACACTATCACACCACTAAAATAATCTCTTTTTGATCAACATTATCTCATGTCCTCAAGTAGATATAGAGCCTCATAATCATGCTTCAATTCTCACTTGACCATCATACCTCTTTGTGATAATACTCACAATCTCAAGTTGACTTGAGCCTTGACATAAACTTTGACATCAACCAACAAAGAGACATTAGGTTGATTTCAAATTATCTCTTGCCTTCAAATTCTCTCTTATCACATGGATTTCTTATCATATAAATGACATCAACCTTGACATAAATGACAATAATTATCAACAAACTCTCCCATTGTCATTGATGGAAAAAAATTCTTCAATCTAATCACTCTCATCTTCCCTATTCTGGTCTTTCTCTTTTCTTAAACTTTCCCCCCTTTGAAATTAATGATAAAGTGTCATACACACTATATATCTCCCCCTCAAACCAAACATCCATCATGTTTATGATAAATAAAGAGTGTCTCCATGAAGCCTTATGGAATCACCCCTTTCTATTCGGAAGTAAAACAACACAAACTTAATAGATTCCTAGATCTCTATGTTCTCACAAGATTGAATATCTTTTAGGATACTTTTAGTTTTGATTAGTGTCTTTTTCTTGACCTCTTCATCATTGAAGCTAATAATTAACATTCCTAACTTAATTTTTGATCTAAAGTATGTTCTACCATAGAAAATAGTCCACTTGGGTTTGTAGACTAATCATGACTCACCTTTACAATCTTTGGTTTCCACACATTCAATTTCTTTATCTCTTTCACTCTAGGGGATTCAAACCACTTGTTTTGACTTGATGGAATTATAAATCTATTAAGACATAATCTTGCAATGTGTCCCACATTATGATAATTATAACAAACAACCTCATTTATACCTCTTGATTAATGATTCCTTTCATAATCCCATGCATATTCATTTCTATAGGGTCCTCTACACTCTCTTGATCTATGACCAAACTAATTGCATGCAAAATAATAACCATTAAATGAATTAACATACCTCATAGCATTAGATTGTCTGATTGGTATCTTCATGTCTACCTTCTTATATTAATTATCTTTCTCATTGACTTGAGCTACCTCCTTTTGGTTTTCTTTAAAACTAAGTCATGTCTTATCACTTGAAAACTTTTGACTACTCAAGATGTCATCTAGGGCATCAATTATCTTTTCAAACTTCATAAATGTATTCAATTTTCTAGATGATTGATCTAAATTAGCTTTCAAGGATTCCATTTTAGTTCCATACTTGGTGTATTCTTCCTCTTTAGATTTTAAGCTACCAGTAACTATCTCCATTTATACTTCAATCTGATTGGTGATCTCATCATACTCCTTGGATGTGTTACTTAGTCTCTCCTCAAATAAACCAATCCAATCTTCATAATCCTTAGCTAATGACTTTGATTTATGATTCTTCCTTATTTGGAACTTCAACTCCTCTAAATCACTCACAAATTATACCTCAAGGTTCATGTCAACCTCTTCTTCATCTGACTATTCATCATTCATAAGGCCTTTCCCTTTTAAAAAACCCTCATTGTCTATTTCTATATCCATGAATAAGGTTTCATTTTTGTCATGTTCATGTTCATGTTCATTATTATCATCATAACTATTAGATGGGCTTGTGTCACTTACATTAGTTGAGTTATTATCTTCTTTTCTATATAAACTTCTCTTGCTATTGAATGACCCTTTCCTACATTCATACATCCTAAAATATTTTCTTTTTTATTAGGCTTATATATATTCTTATAATCTCCATGATGTTCATCATGCTCTTCATGATGCTCATTCTTATCCTTGTTATGAATAGATACAAAGTGACCAATCTTACCATTGTTGAAACATTTTAAATGCAACTTACCTTTGTACTTACTAGATCCAAACCTCAATTTCTTAAAAAATATGGCTATTAATTCATCATCATCATCATCATCATCATATACACATACCTTATCCTTGACCTTGTTATATTTTTACTTCTTCTTAACTTTGAATGTTTCTTCCTTATTGGGAGGTCTTCCTTCATTTTTTCTCATCTCATAGGTAGTCAAGATGCCATGAAGTCCATCAATTTATAGCTTTCCTAAATATTACATCTCTTTTACTAAAAACACCCTAGAATCAAACTTAGGAGTTAGTGATCTAAATACCTTTTGAAAAAATTTAGACTCTTTCACTTCTTCTCATAATCCTCTAATGACATTAACCACTTCATCAACCCTTAATAGGTAGGATGAAATGGTTTCATCTTCATTCATCGTCAGAGTTTCAAACTATTTTCAGTGGGTATGCAACTTGTCCATCTTCACCTTGGTGTCTCTTTAATAAATAGTCTCAAATTTGTCCCATATATCTTTGGTTGACACATAGTACATCACCTTCACAAATGTTACCTTTGATATGCCACAAAGAATGGCATTCATTTCCTTAGGATTACTCTCACTTTCCTTCTTATCTGCTACATCAGTTGGTGGTATAGGATGTGGAGTGTATCCATCCATAACTAAATACCATATTTCAAGTCCCATTGACATTAAATATGTCCTCATTATGATTCTCCAAAATTCAAAATTATTCCCATTGAAGAACGGAGCCTTACTAGTATAGAAACCTTGTTAGACTTGACTACTAGCCATCCTTACTTCTAGGATCTATTTTAGGATGTTAGGCCTAATTAAAAATACTTGATTTGATACAAAATTTTGGAATCAAAATGAATTATATGGGGGTTTAATCAGTCTCTTAAAACTATCTTTCAATTCCTTCTTATCATACATGAACCATCACATCAACATATATATCAAGTAATGCATAAGCAAACAACTATACAAACATGAAAAAATATTACACAATACAAAACATCATATATGTTTGAAACCATAAAGGGTAATAAAAAAAATTATCCATACAAATGGAATAAAACCCTATAATTTAATATATCATAATTTAGTGAATCACCAACTCCACATGGAGCACCAACCCCAACTAGTTAAGCACCAACCCAGCTAGGATTTAGTAAGGACCAAATTATAAGGATGCATCAACCCCTAGATTAATTAGCACTAACATAGACACATAAACACTTTTATCACCTTAAAAACACATTTTTTCTCAACTAAATTATGATTACCACCTATTTATCTCTTCACACTCTTATCTCTCTAAAACTACCTTATAGTCCTCTTTGCTCAATTAGGTCTCTTCAAGACTAATTATGTTGTATGAAATTGATATTAATATGATGACACAATTTTATATATTCATCAAAATTCGTATACACTCCTATTATTTTCTATAAGACCTCCTTCTTCTCACAATGTGTTATTTCATTCACATATTCTCATACATTCACAAATAAACCTAAAGCTAACTTGTATTTATACAAACCTCTTTCTCATATCCATTTTAATCATCCATAGAAACATTCACACTTGTATTACCATTTTAATATGCATTATAAAAAATTTAATACATGTGTTAATCATTACTATAGGTCTTCCACAACTTAAAAAACCAAAACTTTTTTTAGGCCTGAAGGAGACTTAATTCAATTAAGCCTTCATTAGTACATGTCACCTTATGTTCTTCTTAAAATAATATAAATTAATTGAAAAAATATATAATTTAATATCTTAATAAAATATACCCACATAAAAATATTCTAATTTCCATAATAATTTTTAGCACCAACCCCTTCATGAACATTCCTTGTAGCATTGTTCACAATTAGGCTTGTGAACCTATAGAAAGTCTGCCAAACAAAACTGAATCATGAAAAAAATTTAGTCACATAACCATGAAAATAAATCATATTAATAGAAACTAATAACCTTAAAATCATCAAATTTTTATTTATATTTCACATCTCAAGGCAAAAGGACTCAAACACTTCTCTACAAATAACCCACTTAGAACTACCAAAACACTATAAGACCCAATCATGAATAACTTGATATTAAACACATAAAATAACACTTATAATTACCAATTATAATTTAAAAATAAAACTTATAATTACCACTCTAAAATTAAAAAATCACAAGTTCTAATGTCAAATATTGGTCTTGGAGACCAATATTTTGACCTCACTACACACAGTCAAACCAAAACCAAATAAGCCATTTACGTTTCAACATTTCAACCAATTTCACTAGATATTAAACCTTATAAAAATCATATATAATACATAAATGTCCCCCAAAAAATACCATATGTATTATATACTTCAAATCAGGACATAGAGCCTCAAAAACACCTCTATAACTTACTCACTTAGAACTACCAATTTTCCTCAAAGACCAGTCATGATGACTCAAAACTTCAACACCTATATAGAAATATTCAATAAATTATGATTAATTTGAATTATCCCATGATATAATTAGGATATTATTAGATATAAATATAATATGGTAAAATGTAAAATATTGTTCTTGTAGGCTAATATCATGACCTTATATCTTATTGTCTCATCTCAACTAGACAGGGCAACTTGTGAGCAACTTTTTCACCACACACATGACCTCCAAAGTTTAAAAAATTCATGGGATCTATTTTAAAGTCTTTAAAAAAAATCATGCAATCTTTTTATCATTTTTTTATGATAACACATTCTTAATCATCTTCTCATTGTTGCCTGGGTTGTTCATTATTTCCACCATTAGGCCTGTTAGTGACTGGCTAACTTGGATGAGCAGTTTAGAGAATTATAAGGGTGTAACCTATTAATAAACACTTATACTCATGTATTATGATTATATATAATTATTCCATCCATTTTATTTTCTTTACCAATGAAACTTTTGACTTGTACAATAAATTTTTCATAAACAAGCCTATATATATGCATTTCTCTCTCATCTAACTAAACGCCACTACTTATACGTGGGAGAGTTGACTACATGATATAATAGTTTTTCTACTCATTTGATACCATAAAAATATATTCCAAATCAAGTCCTTGTTATAGTTTTAGAAAAGTTTAACATAGGTTTTGGTATTAATGATTATTCATAAATGATCACCCCTTAAATACAAAACCAATGCCTTTAGTTCATATCTAAGACCCTTCCCCATATCTCATTAATATCTTAGGTTCCCATGTAGAGGTTACACATGCTAATGAACACCTAAAATTCCTTCTTGGGTTTGCATGCTTTTTATTGTAAACTAAGACCTAAAAATTTGTGAACATGTTTGTAACAACATATCATACCTATATCCATGCTCACATATTCCAAATTGTCTTGAAAATTGATATTCATGCCTCATTAGGCCAAGAAAGATCTAGGAGTGGTATAGGTGCAGACTTGATCCAAAGGTCCTACCCTTGTAGGCTCACCTAGAGAATCTCATGGATGATTTTACACCTTATTCACATGCTCAAGGAACCTCATACAACCTCTCATACCTTTTTACATTTATCTCACCAAGCCACCATACTCGTACCTTTTACAAGGTCTTTTCATGTCATAACCAATGTCATATCTAGGCTTCTCAAGTACTTAAAAATTCAAAGCTAACGTTAAAACACTTATAAAAGTATATATACTTTACTTATATGATAACACAATGCTAAACAAACTCTCAGAAGCTTGTACTTACTTATTTCACCAAACTTCACTATGCACACCTTCTCATAGGGTCTAGACTAGGCTTCTCAAGACACCTTATACTCAAGAATCAGTACTCAAAACATTCTTACCTTAATGATATCAAACAAGGACACTCTTTAGATAAAATTATCACACCACTAAAAGAATATATTTCTAATAAAAACTCTCTCATGTCCTCAAGCATATCTAGAGCCTCATAACCATGATTAAATTCTCACTTGACCATCATACCTCTTTTTGACAATACTAACAACTTCAATCTAACCTAAGCCTTGACATCAACCAATAGAAGATAAATTAGGTTACCTTCAAATTCTCTCATGCCTTCAAATTATCTCGTCTTAAAATTTATCTTTTGTCACATGGCTTCCTTGTCACATCAATGACATCAACCTTGATATCAGTAAAAACACTTCTCAACAATATATAGGGTTCATAATTACCATTTCTCATAACACACAAAACTCTCTCATTTTTTTCACTTGAATTTATAATTTAATTATTAAAATGATGAATTGGATATTAAATTCTTATTTTTTGAGATCATGTCTTATTCAAGGTCTTTAAATCTCAATAGGAGTAGTCATTTT